>OMNW01020031.1:10978-28471 GCA_900303245.1 Selene dorsalis | reverse complement strand
CCTGACCGGGACCCGGACCGGAACCCGAACCGGGATCTGGACCGGGACCGGACCCGAACCGGGACCGGGATCTTGACCGGGACCGGAACCGGAACCCGAACCGGGACCGGGATCGTGACCGGGACCGGGACCCGGACCGGAACCGGAACCGGAACCCGAACCGGGACCGGGATCTTGACCCGGACCGGTCCCGGAACCCGGACCGGAATCGGATCCCGAACCGGGACCGGAACCCGAACCGGGACCGGGATCTTGACCGGGACCGGTCCCGGAACCCGAACCGGGACCGGGATCTTGACCGGGATCTTGATCGGGACCGGGATCTTGACCAATATTACAAAGACAAATAAATCTGATTGACAAGAGCTATGACACTGTTTATGCAGAGAAGGTGGTAAACTTTTCAAGTAAAGTGCTCAAGACCACTCTGAAACTTGGAGAAATGCATAAAAACAGCCTCTAGAAGCCATTACAATGAAAATATGTCCTCACTTTATAAAATGGTCCTCACTCCAAAGGTTTAAAATTCACACTTGTCGTCACAATGATAGGAGTACAAACACACACACACACACACACACATTTCCCAAAACTCTCAGTCCAGTAGGATATGTGTGATAATCAATATCATGTGATCTTGTGTGTGTGTGTGTGTGTGTGTAATTTGGCCAGTTTGGCCTGAATTCCAGTCACCATGCTGTGTGTCAAGAATGCTAGATCTGTGTAATGTGACAGCAGCAACAGGAGCATGTCGTGTTTATGAAGGGAGTGCAAATCTCTTTAGAGGGCTGCAAAAAGATTTACCTCTGTGTTTGGTGCCTAATCTCCACCAAGGAAGCTGAAAGCAAGGTGACACTGTTTTTTAGTAAAATGCCTCAAAAACACCTTTGAAGATCCCCCAATAGCTACTTAACTGGGATCTAGACATTAATGTTACAGTGGTGGCAAAGATAAATTTCTGTGTAGAACTGATTTCATTTTGCATCAGGAAACACTGGTGTGCAGTATCACATCTCAGTTAGCCAATTAGCAAAAGAAAAAGTGCATTAATTGCCATTTAACTTGTTTCCAGATCAGCTGTGGGATGATGATGATGTCATCTTGTGTTTTATTATCTTGTGATTTTCTGATTGATCAATTATGAAAACAATCATTAGTTATAGGCCTAACTTGTGTGTGGTTTTATTGTCCCTATTCTTTATGGGGCAATCAGAAATAAGTGTTAAATGTGACGTATGTCCCCAGATGGAGAGCAGCTTGCATGAATGTCAATGTGCAATGAATGTAAAAATCCAATTATAATTGAATCTCCCCCAGCTCTAGTTAGATTTTCCACAACAAACAGTTTCCTGGGGGTCAACCTGATGACCCCTGCTGGATATCTGCCTCTTTCTTTAACAAACGTGTTTTGTTTTGTCTCCCTGAGGTTACAGAAGTGCAGTTTCAAAATCTCTTTCTTTTTTTATTATCGTTTTTGTCAAAATCAATTGTTGTCTAGAAAACTGTCAAATTAGTTTGTCACCTTTGCCATTTTTTCTTTAGCCCCATTTAAATTTCTACCTAGCACATGGCACCAGTGTCACTCACTAATTGGTCTCTCTGCAGTAAATGATTCACTTTGCATCCTGCACACATATAGAAGAGTTATGGCTGCTCACTCACACGCCAGCTGACATGGCCTCTCACACATGCAAACACATTCACAAGTTTGAGTTTTCTCAGACATATGTACACACACATAGTAAGTGTGTGTGTGTGGTGGTGTGTCGACCCCCTGACATGGTGGCTTGGTCAGGTTTTGAGATACAGCCCCCCAGAGGGACGTGGTGACGGGCTGAGCAAATGTCTATACTGAGCTGTTGTCAACTTTTCTTCCAACACTTCCACCGGAGATTTATTTGCTGTCAGCATCGTCTCATAATGTACAGAGTGTAATTTGACAGCGAAAACACATGCAATAAATTTTAGTTGTTATTACTGTCGCATGAGTGCAGCCTGTGCCAAGAACTCCTAGGGTGAATGTGACAGTGTGTGTGAGTGTTTGTGCACATATCCGTGCTTATTTCCTCACAGAGTTCAAACCTAAAACATTTCTCAGTTGTGAGTTTGGGTTCCAGCTATGTCAAGAATTTCTTCTATCCACAATAATGGTTCCAGCCTGACAGTACAATTTACACCAAACTCTTTGTTCCTCTGTTATATGAAGGTTTTCATTCTGAGGTGGCCTGTCTGAATTTATTGCTCCGGGATTTATTCACTCCCATAACAAACACTATTTTATTCCTCTTTAAGTTTGATACTGTTCTCAGTGGTGCTGTTATTGTTTTTTCATTTAGTCATTTCTTTGTTGTGCAGTGCAATACAGGAAGCCTCCTGCTGTTCTCCCATATTCATGAGAAGCCAGTAGAGACCAGTCTTGACAAGATGTGAGATTTCCTCTGTCGTTAAAGTCACTAGATGAATAATCTCAATTAAATTAATCTCAAAGCAACCTGCAGATGCTGGTGTGGAGCAATCTACAATCATAAAGATAAGATAAAACATGTGTCTTTTCTTTTGCTGGGATGGGGCTGGTTAAAGATGACAGAAAAGGAAGAAACGCTAAATCAAAGGAAACATTAAGTTTATCCCCTCGCTAGTACAGCCAAAAGTCTTGCTGCTTATATTTTCTGAATCTGTCTTTTGCCTCCTGCTGAGTGTTTACATGACCAGCCTGGGTCTGCATTTCCATCCTCCCTTTTTCTGTTTTCAGCCTCTGGACATTTTTGCAGCTGAGGAGGACTAAGCTCATAAAATCTGACTGTTCATCCCTGGAGGGAGTATATTCTGGATCCGGTTGCATCCTCTATGTAGCAGTGGTCTCTGCTGGAAAGCCACGACTGTGTAACTCCGCAGTGACAGATGCTTACTCTACACCTACAACTTTTACCTGTTTAATGCATAGGAGGATGAGATTTTTTTTTTCATGATGGCTCAGTTTCAGATTTAAGATACATTCCTCTCTCCCTCTGGTAATCCTTAAATCATGCAGGCGTCACTGTTGTTGCTTGCTGTATGCCTGGGGAGGTTTTCTTTTTCCAAGGGTCAGGGGGTGCTGGTTTGATTGATGGGCTGCGTTTGTGATGAAATACAGTACATGACCACTAATGTCACTGTTTGATTTAGCCTCATAGATGAAGGGTGGATCCATTACCTCATCAGAGTGCGAGGCTGAACCAGGTTCGAAGCTTGAACCAGGAAATGCTCCTTCAGGGCACTTGAACCTGTCATGCTCTAATCTGCTGACACTCAGCCTGTTAAGACTCTTAAAATGATGTTTCTGTGTTGACAGTCGACTGATTAACATTTTTCAGTGACATGGGAAGTTGCTCTTCAGTGCATGCTTCGCTTTGAAGGAACAGCTTATGTAAATTTGTGTCAAATTAGAAGCACACATCTGACAACTTCCAATGATTTTCAGACGTACATCCCTGCTGTTAAACTTTGACATATTAATTAAGTATGGGCCCAGCCTCAGACTTGGTCTTCGGATGGATTTCAATCTCTCACCAACTGAGGTTGACTCTTTGGGGCATTGTGTCGTGCCCTTTGTCTGCTCACTGCTACAACACCAGATTGATTTCAACATGAGCAAATATATTTTATATTTCTCTGGGGCATGTAGGGGCCTCATAGGGTGAGAACCAAGCGGCCAGATGAATGCTTGCATTGTCTGCTGGGCTACACATACTCACTGCTTCACACACACCTACACACAGACACACACACAGCTACATACAATTTCTCCTCCCTGCTCTGCTTCTCTTGAAGACCTTGTTGTGTGCGAACTAAACAGCTGTCTGCTTTAGGTTTAACACTTAAACACCACATCATGCTCACCTTGTTTTATTTTTCCAGCCTGCTGCCTTTGCAGGCACAGTGGAAAAGCTTGAGTGCGCCCACGCTCATGTGAAAGGGTGACCTTTGACCCCTGACTCTGAGTGGCGTGCCTGTAAATGTTTCCTTCAAATGTGCTGACGGGAAATCCCCTCATCTTTGGAGCTTTATGGGAAAACGGAGTGAAAGGTCTACAAAATTTCTGAAGTGGTTAGTCTCATATTCTATCCTCTGAGATAGTTGTGGATTCTGAGCTGCTTCTCTTTCTTTCTTAATGGTTTTAGAGGAGTTTTAAGTTTGACATTTTGGGAAGTTAGCTCATGCACTTTCCTGCAGAGGGTCAAGCTGAAGTGATGCTTCTCTGGGCCGCATCACTCAGACATGTGTGAGTTTCTTTTACCAGTAGAGGCTGAGGGCGTAACATGGGTCTACATGTCCACCAGGGAGCAGTTTCATTTCCACTCACAAGATGAAAACAATGTAGAAGGAAACTGTGTAAACAAACCATGACATCTTTGAAACAAACAAGGATAAATTTTGATTTAATAAATGGATGTGACAATAACAAGGCGTATAAATGGTTTGAAGAAGAATTACTTTTCTCATGCTTTACTACAATATCTAATCACCTGAGGTTGTACGCTCAATTTCAAGCCAAAATCTGACAGAAACAAATTGAAACTGAAAATAAAAAATTAAAAAAAATCTGAAATCCGAAATCTCAACAAAGCATGTGAAGCAAAGTGATAAGTTGATCCCATGATTTCTCTCATTTCTCTCATAATTAACTAATCACTTTGCTTCACATGCTTTGTTGAGATTTCGGAGATGTGCACCTCAGCTTGTCCTGGAGAGAAACCCACTTTTTCCCATAACACCCTTCTCTGAAAAGTCTTGCTAGTACGTTTGATACCACTGTCTGTCTGTGAAGCAGCCAGTTAGCTTAGCCTAGCAGAAAGAGAACAGATGGTAAGAGCAGCCTAACCCTAACACCAACCCTTACCTGTTAAAAGTAAGAATTTTTTTTAATCAGCCCCTCTTAACTCCAGAACACAATCTCTCATAAAACCTGAAAGGAGAAGTGCTGTTTTTTTTACAACCTGGACCTTATTTCTGGCATAAAATATGGTTGTTTACTCACCCATATAACTTTGGTGTCATTGGGAGTCCTTATAGTTTTGCGGCAGATAATGCATCACTCCCACTATATGGATATACACGGCTCTCAAATGGATCTAAATTTCATCCAAAGGACTCCTAATGACACCCCCAAGTTATATGTGTGAGTAAACAACCATATTTTATGCCATAAATAAGGTCCAGGTGGTAAAAAACGGCACTTCTCCTTTAATATTCATGTCTTGGTTTTTTATTTTGTTACTTAATGAGCTTCTGAAATGCTGCTAGACCTTCAGACAGAGCTAGAGTAGCTGTTTCCTGACATCCCAATCTTTCTATTATGCTAAGCTAACAGGCTAATTAGATTGGTGAGGGTAGCTATCATTTTTCTGATAGAAAAAACTGAACTCTCTCAGCTCTGCAGCATAGTAGATGTTTCAGAGCAGAGCCTGACTGTTAGTATGTGTGGTATCCCATGCTTGGGCTTCAGTTCTAGTCTGTATACTCTTTGGATACACACCCCACATCCTTGACCAAAGGCAAAGTGAGAGAGACAAAACACAACTGTGAGCCACATTTCAGTTCTGTAGGACCAGTCAGTGTGAATGTGTTTTTTCCAGTCTAGAAGAAGGTACCTTTATGTGAATGGAAACATGGTGGGGAGTGAGATCAGAGGATAGTAGAGTAAAAATAAAACGTCAGCTAACCAGGTCTGTTTTTAGAAACTCGCAGAAGAAAGAGTGTGTGTGTGTTACTGTATTTTAGGCAGGAGTGAACGTGACAGAGGAGGAGAACGAGGAGGAGGAAGACGTTTAAGGTGATTTTCCACCCCGTCTGCACTACTTAAAATGTACACACCTTGTGTTTTTGAGGTTTCCGCACAAAGGTGGCCTTGTGTGTCCTGAAGCCGCCCAGGAAGCAAGATCAGACATGGGAAAGAGCGTGATGGTTGACTAAGGATACAGTAGCTGATGGGGTGTCAGTTGGCCTCAGGATAGCTCAGGGGAAAAGGTTGTGTTGTCTCTCAGTGTTAACTCCCGCAAAGCTTAACTGGACTGTCACTGGAGATGGAGGGGATAATAGAAGCAGTCATCTCCCTCTTCAGCCAAATGATGTAAGCCACAGGGCAGACACAGCTTCAGATGTACAAACAATCACATCGGTTCAAGTTTGCCTGATCCAGATTAGCTCATAAATGACACAAACTGTGTTTTGATAGCTAATAGATTCTGGATTACCAGCGTCTGTTCCACATTTTGGGTTCTCACTGAGTTCATGCCACTGTGGTCAAGTACATTCACTCGTTTTTCCACCTAATCAAAGCCAGCAGTTTTAAAAACACACCGCTCAGGCACGCAACACAAGGCTCCCGTGCACAGTGGCTTTATTATTCTTTGACTGTTTTGTTTTCAATGTACATGTAAATGTCTCTGTGAGGGATTTTTAGGAAAATTTGAAGGACAGAGGCTGATGAAGGAAGGGGCGATGGCCATCCTTCCTGCCTCGTCATGTCTCCTGTGTCTTCGCGGGGGTAGTGAAAGAGGCTGTTTAGCGTTGAGGCATTCCTTTGACGTGACCTTATAGGAGGAACATACTCTGGCCCAGGGTGGGGTGAGGATGAGCAGAAAGAGGCCACTGTGCAGAGCTGTCAGCAGGACTGGACAGATGAGGGAAGGACGGGTGGTGCGATGGGGAGAGTGAGCAAGAGAGGGAGGGAGGGCATCAAGGTACAACTTTAACCCATGACATCACTGAGAGGAAACGCTCCCCTCTTGCTTTTTTTTTTCTTCTTCACAGCATGTGCTTCACATGTTAGCCATGTTGTATGTAATTTACACCTCAACCAGCTGGCAGGTTTCCTGACTAACATGGACTCACTATCCAGATTTTGTGTGAATGTGTTATTTGATTTAGCAGCAGAGCAAAAACAAACCCCTGTCTGCTTCATTTAGCTGAGATTATAAAGCGACTTATTCATGCCTTCAGTGTACAGTAAAGACATTATGTGGCCTGTGTGTACAGTAAGCATGTGCTGAAGCAGCTTTCTGTCCATCAAAGCTGCCGAGTTAATGAAATGAAAGACTTACAGGAGCATGATGGAAAGGTTCATTTGTAGAAGCCGTAATGTTTTCCTGTCTAATTAGTGCCACACATACATCATGAGCACGAATTTTGTGTGTGTGTGTGTGGACACGTGCAAATAGGTGTGTCCAGTCGAAGGTTTCATCTCCATCTTGTTGAATCCTACCTCAGTCTGGTTGGATTCCTCTACATATTGTCTTGCACTGTGGGATCTTCCAGTGTAAACACTCTGAAACAGACATAAGTTGTTTTCCAGATTTCCAGGAATTTCTGAAGTTCCTTGAATCGTCAATCAAAGTGCTTACTGTTCAGCTTTGAAACGATCCAGAGCGGAAGGAAGTGGGAGGGCTTGCTTCATGGGAAGGTAATCAGCGTTTTACACAAACTTTCCTATAGCAAGTTCCTTATGCCAGGCAATGGTGCCAATATCACTGGCTCAGCATAGCTGCTACATCTATCACCAGCAACTAAGAGCTGTATTTTGACATAGTTAGTAGATGTATGAAGACTTCCGTGGCACATAAAATCCTAATCTATCCCCATTTATTTATGATTTGCAAGTATTGTGAAATGGTCTCGAGCCTCTTTCCAACCAGATGTTCACATCCTGGTGCCAGCCTGTTGTCATGCCACATGTTTTCTCAAGCTTGAAACCTATTAATTAAATGGACCTCTGTGTCAGAAACCAGAAAGACCCTATTGTTGATATAATAGAAAGACTACTGTGCATTTCTCTCATGAACTATCTAATAAGGGCTGGATATTGTTTCATGTTTAGAAATCAATCCTAGAGTTCTTATTTGTATTAACATGAACTATTCCTATCACTGTTTTCTCAATTAATTAATGAATTAGTCTGCAAAAGACCAGCAAACAAAAATGCCCATCTCAAGGTTAAGTCATATCTCTTTTGTTGTCCAACCTACAATACAAAACTCCCAAATATTCAATTTACTATGTCATAACTCCATGAAAAGAAACCAGTCCTCACATTTGATCAAATCTTCAGAATAGTCCATGATGTCTTTACTTTTGGTTTCCTAATCAAATAACTGTCTGAGTTCTGGTTCTAAGAACAAAACAAAGCTTATAAGACATTATTTTCTGTAAACATAAGCTGTGATATGTAACCAATATAACATTTAGGGTAAACAGATGCACAGAACTGTTTAAGTACAAAGTAACAGTATGAATAGGACCATAATAAAGGCTACCTGCTTCCAGTACTTGATGGTTGGTGATACTCTGTGCTGTGGATACGTTTCATTTGATACCAATGAAGTGTTGACAGTTTTTTCCATCCCTAGTAATAAACATACATGTGCTGTTCTTCTGTGCTGTGCCAGCGACAGCTGTGATCAGGGTTGTAATGATTTCAGGTTTCTGTCCATCCTTCTGATGAGCATGATATGTCAGGAATGCCTTGATTTTTTTTTTTTTTTTTTCAAACTTGGCACAAACATCCACTTGGACTCAAGGACGAACTGATTCCCAAAGGTCAAGGGCACTGTGGCCACCCAAGAATCCAGGAATTCACTCGCTACTTATGCAATAATTCTGATCTCGTCTTTCACTTACTGTTGTGTCTGGACTCCTGAAATGTTTGTCTTTGTTTGGTCTACATCTACGCTCAAAATGTGCTGCAGAATGAAATAGATATCCTGCGTTTTACTTGCTTGTTTGGGGGATTAATACAAGGGAAGAATATGTTCCAAACTCTCTACCTAAGGAAACAAATATTGGTTTAGTGACAGTAAACCTTCTATGGGTCTAGGTCAGCCACATGACTAGTGTGTTTATAGAGGAGTGAATATTCTCCCCATTAAAACACTCCCTGAGTAGGTAAATACACAGTCGGTGCTCCTCAGACAGATGGCTGGAATATTTTGGTCCCAGCTGTGCAGCAAAAAAATGTTTTCTCTTGTGTTTATTGGTCCTTAGTTTTAGGGGTTTTTGGCAGATGAACATTTTCTGACTTCTCTTTAATACAGATGAGAGTTCCCACTTTAATGAATGATTCAAGGACAAGCTTTATTTTTCTTTCCATCCTCACCTTCCAAGAGTTTTTACTTAAGTTGAAAGCATATTTTTTTGTTGCAGTCGACTTGATCTGGTTGTTCATGTCTGTTGACGTGAGCACCTCCTCGACATTATCAGGCTGTAACGGGATGGTATGTATTAATGCAACAGTACATTCCTAAACGGTCGTATCAGATTGACCTTCGGAAGCAGACGCAACTTCTCTCCTTCGCCGGCCTCAAAATCATTACTGGCTGCATAAGGACACTGTTATCACGCTCACAGATGTTCCTGCTGGAATGTGTTCAATGTAAAGAGCTGTGAAGCCATACTGTACTGTGCTTCTCAGAAAGGGACGGTCATGAATTAGCAGGCTAAATGGGTACTCAGCTGCAGCTGAAAGAAGTTTTTTCAAGCGATTAGCACTTTACTGGAATTCGGATGGAAAATGGCTGTAATGCTGTAGGCGTATTGTTACAAGCACCAGTGAAAAGGTGAAATACGATCTAGGAAGTCCACTGTGTGTAATACACTGATGTATTACACACAGTTCTAAGCCTTGTTGGCATTTCATAAAATCATGGGACAGGATTTCAGCAACTTGGGGACACAGAGGAGAAGGTTCTGTGTGATTGACCCTTGGAGTTGCATGCGGTCTTGCGTCCGCTGCTAAGCTGAACAGTAACCTCTGTCTGCTCTGTTAGAGTTTCCTCATCTCTTGCAAACTGTAGAAAGTCTTTTAAACAGCTTGTTCCCCGAGTGTTCAGCTCTGTGGTTGCCAGATTTGGCTGCTTGTTGTCAATTCCTCAGTTACTTTTTGGGTGATACATTCTGCCTCTGACAAGCCATCTGTGCAGCTCCCTCCACGCCTGTTTGTGGCATCGGGATACGTGCTTTCTTTCACAACATCATCTCTGCATCTGTGGCGCCAGCCCAGACTTATTAACATACCTGTGAATCAAGCAGGGGGCCCAGAGGAGAAAGGCATGCAAATGTACATTTACCTTGGCACTAAACTGTACCCACATCAAGGGCACTTCTCTCAGAGTGGCAGGGCGGTCCGGCAGCTTCAACACAGGTTGCTCTTTAGTGAGGAGGGCAAACCGGGGGCTCAGACTGAGTGGTACTTATTCACCCGTGCAGGTGCTCCTCTGAAATTCATATGGTAGGAGACGTTTTCTCATGTGGTACAAGATGTACACTTCTTACATTCAAAGGTTTTCTTTTAATGGTAGAGATTAACATTAAAATTGCCGGTCCAATCTTTTCCTAGTACATGTGCAAAATCCCAGGAAAAAAACAAAAAAACATGCCATGTCAATATGACAATAAGATGAACCAAGGAAGATGTTTCTGGCACAACTTCACTTATTTTCCAAGTCCACTGAGAAAAGAAAAAGACTGTAGAGGTAAAAACTCCAGCAACACTTGTATGTATACTGAACATACTAGTGTTCATTTCTGTTTGTGACCACAAAGGCCACAAACAGAAAGGTGAAGGTAGATCTGACAGAAGTTGTGTGATATCACAATCACTGCTCCTATCATGCTCAGTTTTATAAACCATGATGGAGGCTTCTATCCCAGTGGCTGATGATGTACAGACTGTGGTTTCTGGGGCTTTTCTTGGAAAATGACTCACTTTCATAGGACCCCTGTTTTTCCCTTGCAGCAGACACGGGAGAGACAAATTTTGATTTACCCATATGTGTCTGTTTCTAGTTTGTGTTCTCTTTTCCATTACACTATTCAATATAATGGCAATCTCACTTTAAGCCCTATGATTGATCTCCACCGTGTCATCCTGAGGGGGTGTTTCAACCTTTCACTCTTCTCATTTTGATATATGAGCCTGTGTTTTTTTTTTTTTCATTCACAATCTCTAAGCTTGGACGTGCCTGAGTTTCTGTCAGTTTGATACATCACTCTGACTCCCAGTAACCCTCCATGCTGAATTATCTGTTTCCATAATGTACCGTACGACTGACTACCTTGTAGGAGCTGCTGTCAATTGTAAATCTGATATTGCTATGGTTTGATTTAAGCAATAAAACAGATCTGTTTTTAGTCTGACTCTGCTGTTTCTTAACAAAGGGACCTCGTGCCACAGTATGTCTCTTATAGAAATATTAGTGCCTGCCAACAATGAAATGAAGGAGGAAAAATACAGGGAGTCTCCCATGTTCAAGGCTTCCCCGGGTTGTGGTCCGTCTAGTCTCAGGACAATAGATTTGGCAGTAGCTGACCACAGCTGTGTTTGTGCTGGTTTGATGTAGTGGAGTAATTCCCCCCTTCCTCCAGCTGACCCTCTGGACTGAGCCAGGTCATCCCTGAGGGGCTGAGGGCAGCCAGGGCCACAGGAGGGGGGCAGGTGGTGGTGGATACAGAGGCAGGTGAGTGCAGACTACAGACTGCACACTCCCCCTCCCTCACCTCCCTCCTCCTCAGCCTGTGTGATCTTTGCTGTTTAGTCTGCCGGAGTCTGGATGAAAAAAAAAAAAATCATGTGGTTATCAGATCAAGTGAAGCCAAGTCTACAATAGCATCTTAGGAGGATGTTCTTCTTGAATTATCTTGGAGGAGAACTTGTGGGGAATTCAGGGGCCAAGGCAGCGACAGATAGAGCAGCGTTGTGTGCTCTAGGTTGCGCCATCAGTTAGAGAAAAAATCCACCCTCAGATACACTTTCACTGATATCATCAATTTTAATGCAGTCCAGGTTTGACTTCGGGCTCCAGTGTTCCAGTCTAGTTGTCTACATGTGCAGCCTATTCCTACATTAGTGAACAATTTATTCCCACATATTTCACAAGACCCGTAGCGCAGCTGCCAGCAAATTGGTTTGAACTTGTTGCATGTATTTGTGGTTATGCATGTCAGTGCAGTTTTCTGCTATTTATGTCTGCATGATTGTCAATTACAGAACACCCGTCACTGAGAGATGAATATTGATCAATCTATAAATGCATTTAAAATATGATTTTAAAAAAAGGCTGGGTGGGCAATATATGTGAATAGGAAAGCCACAAAGCAACTTGATGGATTAAGAATTGCACTTTTCAAAAGGCTAAATTCAGTGTATATAAAAAGATTTTTGGCCATTTACACTCAAAATGTGTATTTCCCACATTTGTACTTTTGACTGGCCTGTTTGTATTAATTTTATCATCATTCATTACATCTTTATCCCCCACAGGCTTTCATGAGATCCATGTACAGTATTTGAAAAAAAAAAAAAAACATGTCAAAGAGCACACAAGAAGTGATATGAACACCTAATATGTCCCATCCACCCCCCACTAATATGGAGGGTGTCTCCCAGTGGCTCCAGCCAGGTGATCTGACCAGGAATGCACCTCACTTTTCGGCCTTTCAGGGGTAACCAAGCATGTCCGGCGGGGCTTTTCTTTCCTGCCTCTTCTGCCTCCACATGAAAGAGACCCAATTTTGTCTGCCATGGGAGTCGTTCTTCAAAATGAAGAGGGCTGGTTTGTTGGGGTGGGGGTGGGGGGATCTGCTTCTTCTGTCTCAGCGGTTCAGTTATGTGTTTTATGATGTGCTCTGCAGACTCTGTGAAAATTGTTTGCCTCCCCTGTAAGAAAACACATGGAGCTTTGTTATTATGTGTGCAAAAAAGGTGGCCATGGACTCTTGAGCTAGAAATTCCCCAAATTTCATGAGAGCGTGGAAATTCCCAAAGTTTTATCTTTCTGACTCATCCCCATGAAAACAATACAAAAAAAGAACAAAGATTTTTTGTTGTATCAAGTGTCTGTACTGGCACAAATGAACCAGCGCCAAGTGGTAAAAACAGAGGGGTGAGTGTGTTGAGAAGGTCTCTCAGCTTGTTGTTGTCTTTTTGGCAGCCAAGCAAGTCTAGACTGACCTTCTCAGCTGTCAGGAGGAGAGGCTGAGGGACACTGGGATCGGCTTTAAGTTTGCACCTGTTGAGAATGTGATGGATTTAAACAAATGGAATCAGATACCTCTGAGATACTGCAAGTTAACACTGAGATATTCAATCCTTCACATGAATTCCCCTGCTCTCACCTCTTTGTATATGTTTTTTATTCTATTGTAATCATCCTGTCATCCTCCACTGGTTCCTGCTGAAGTCGTCATCTCTCTCCCCTGCATTGTGCCAAGTTTTGTCAACGTCAAACACCCTGTAACTGCACTTTTTAATCACTTTTTTTTACGACTGCTTTGTTTTCTTAGTCACCATGCTATAGAAAACGAAGACAGGAAGAGTAAATTGGGAATTGACTTGCCACAAAGGTTACGAGGCAGCAGGTTAAAATCTACAGCTGGCAACAGGCTCTGTTTTACGATTTCATGGAGGTGCACAATGAGCTGGATTCAGTGCGGGCTATTGTGTAACCTACCCATGTTGAGGCTTGAGCACAATTAGGATCTCATCTTAGCAGAAGCAGGCATACACATATGGTCGATTTACTCCAAAATGACGTGTTTTTTAAGGCATTAAAGAGCATCTTAAATTTACAAGACACCGGCTCACACCACAGATCTGGAATCAAGACACAGGGGATGTGTGTTTGTTTAACAGCGGAGAGTGGAAGTTCATATGCGTTTGATGTTACAGGAAGGCGTCTTAACTGATGTGCTGTGATGTATAGTCGTGGGGTGTGGTGGTGGATGTCAGGACAGGGCGGTGACTTCTCTCCTTTCAACATATAATTGCTTTGTACTGGAAGCTATACCTGTACTGAACCAGTGTAGCAGCTGTAAAGGAAATGTAGGAGCCACAGAATGAGATGATGAACATGGACACACTCTTATATCTGTTAGGTGTGAGTTCAGTTTATGAACACATTTTAATCAACCAGAAATAAATGAAGATAAAGATAACTTCAGCATAATACAGTTCAAACTAATTCAGTATGTATTCATGTAGATTACCATCTTAAGTAAGTGTTTGATAAGGTATGGTAAGGTAAGAACTCATTTGTAGTATATAGTCCTTAAAGGCTTAAAGTTTTTCTTGCATTACCTTCCCAGTGTTTAGTTTTAGATCGCAAATCTGCCCTAACTAAGTAAATTATTGCTTCCAGTTTATCACTGCCGTATGGGCCCATGTTTTTAACTTTGCGTATTATTTTGATTTACGCTTGATGTTTTGTGTATGAAAATGCTTTGAACATATTGTGTGGTAGATTGTTATAGGAGTGTACTCTTTCTGTTTGTGTTAGTTTATCAGTCAACCAGCTGCCAAGACAGAGATATGACAGCTGCTGGCTTTCATTACTCAGACCTTTAAGTCATTCACACAGGACGTGGTCTGCGGTGTATCAGCATCACTCACAAACATCATTAGCATTAAAGCACACAACCCTTGACTCATATCTGTGCTGCAATTTTCAACGGAAAACCGTCCCTTTTCTGGTGTGTTTATGTCTGACACATTTATCAGGAAGCAGACAGGATTCCTGTGCTGTGTATTTCATTCTAATACACAGAACTCATCCGTCAGCTTTAATGAGAACTGTCCCTAATGACAGGACGTGGCTGGGAACAGTCTGTTCCTGTAGATCTGCTCAGTTTTTCTCTGGTCTGATGAACCAAATTGAGCAGTATCACAATATTTCAGTATTTTAAGAATTCATTTTTAAGAAAGGCCAGAGAAATGTCTGTCTGTTTTTGGCTGGACCATACCTGCCTGATGAGGTGCATATCTGAGTATGACTGATCACTGTTCCACCATTGGTCAGTCAAATGACATGTTGACTGAGATGGAGTTTCCTCATTGTTTCCGCTGCTCTTTGAAAATGAATTGGTATAAAACGGGCTTGTTTATATCCTGCTGTGCTGCCAATTTAGCGTAACTGCTGTCACTAGATTTATAGACATTTTCTTTTTTCTTATTCATAATGATGTGTCACTTTCTGTGAAAATCTGTTTAATGTTTTTGAAAGATTTGAAGAGTTTTTTTTTGTTGAGGTTGCATTGAAAAGATAGAATTAGGGGGTTAGGCAAATACCAAGCAAACCCCATGCTCTCGCAGTTACATCCCCCATGTCTTTAACTTCATCAGCTTCATCTTTGTGCTTTTCTCTGTGTCAATTGACCAGCTGTACAGTAATCATTATTGCAGTGCCAGTGTTGGTTCTGGTATTCATTCTAATAAAATCTTTCTTTTCCTTCCTCTCTGTCTCACTCTCTCTAGCTGAAGCAGCCTGAGAAGGCAGCAGCAGCAGCTCACACCTATTTCCAGGCTAATCCAGAACATGTTGAGATGGGTCAGAACCTGGAGCAGTACAAAGACCTGCAGGGCGTCAAGGAGGACCACTTCGTAGACCGAGAAGCCCGGCCTCACCAGGTAACCCAGGAAATCTGATTTGATGAGTTTTAGTGTGTATCTCTTATTACTTGTCTCTTTCCCTGTCTGTTTTTCAGGCCTTACTGCACCCTGTTTATGCTACACATAATGACCTGTCCTTTTATCAGCCTTTGCCAAACTGTCTGGCCAGTGAATCTAGTTTTTCTACATCACTTCTTTCCAAAAGAGAAAAGTGCAGATGTTCTCATATATGAGGGGGTCCTTTTGTGTTAATGGCCCTTGCAGTTTAATGACTGGAAACTCATTTAGGCCTTTTAGTTGTGGTTGTGGTGCAGCCCTGAATGCCAAAGATTTTTGGATCCTTTGTCCTCTGTTCCAGTGTCTGTTAGCTCTCGCTCTCTTTTTTCTTTGTCTCTATATCTTGAAGTGAAAAATATACTAAGTTTAATCTTTTACCTTCAAGACTCACTCAATGCAAATCTCCCTTTAAGATATTAATTTAAACCTTTCAACACTGCTGATTATTAAACCTATTTGTGTCTCTGCAACTTCTCTTATTGCTCAGATTTATTGTGTATTTTGTTTTGCAGTCCCAGTCCAGAGCAAATATTCTCTGGGGATGATGTATTCATGTATATAAAACACATCATTTTCAATGTATCCAAAAAACAACTGAGAGCTGTACTCCTTCGTGGAAGCTGATTCCTCCTTGTGTTTATTCTAAACAAATGACCGTTGCTGCTGCAGGAAATTTGATGTGCACCAGTGGGCTTGTAAAAGCTTTTATGAGCTGGCTACAGGTTTACTTACAGTATTTTAACTGTATTAGAAAACAAAAAGCAATCATATGTAAATGTCTATAATGAACACCAAAGGTCATAAATACTGATGCCGTTTTTCTCATCTTCTTTCATCTCTCCTGTGTACACATGCAGCAATCGTTCACAGCAGCAGTTAGGTTGTATGACAAAGGTGACTATGAGGGTGCCATCGCTCTGTTTGAGGACGCTCTGGTGGAGTACTATAAAGCAGATGTGGAGTGTCGGGCCCTGTGCCAAGGGCCGCAGAGGTTTGAGGGCCACGATCACCTCCGCTACCGCTACAGCCTCCATGAACTCATATCAGGTAAGACCCAAGAACTAAATAGGTTTACTTCGAAAGGAAATGGTTTGTTGACTTTTATTATTTATATCCCAGAACCGCAGAACAAGCCTGATATCTGGTGCATTCCTTACCATCTAAGATGACTCAAGTGAGTCTAGTTGATATAGGAAGCATTTTATCAACTTATCGTGACTGTTCCACCATCACGCCTGGCTGTACTGCACGGCCCCCGAGCTGGAGCTGGGCTCTGTTGTGCTGAGAGAGCCTGGGGAGGTTTAGGCAAGGCCAAACAGCTCTTCATGCTCACTTGGTGATCAAATCTGCCTGGCAGTGGCTTGGCACTGGATGGAAGTTGGCTCTGGGAGGATGAGAGGAGATAGACAAGGGATAAAAAGTCGTGTTCGGACTGGATGATGTCCATAAAATAAGACAGGAATGAAAAAGGAGTCACAATTATCATCGCAGGCTCTTCCATGGGGTTTGTTAGTAGTAGACTTTCAACAATCTTTTAAATGTTGAAAAATAAAAATAAAAAAGTTTCATAAGAGGAATACTGACCGTTAATCAAGCTCAAGCTTCAACCTTGTTTTCATCATTCTCCATGCTTTTCCTGGCACTCCACGTGTTGCAATACAGAGATTGATATGTTAGTGTACTGGCTTGAATTCCTTGGTGATAAAAATGAAGAAAGGTCAAACAGTGAAAAGCTTGAGGGCAGATTTAAAAGGTGCAAATCTGAGCAGTGCAAATACAAAGTGTAATTCATGGTTTAAAAAAATAACTCTTCAGAACCCGTAGGAGCACAAGCCATAACAGAGATGTCAGGTCCCGGACAGATTTTGAAAGAACATTTTCCATGAGATTTCACTTTATTGTTGTATGATTTACACCAGCTGTGACATCTTGGATTGTTAAATTAGCTGAAAAAGACCATGCAACAAAAGTAAGTAAGTAAGCAGCTCTTTTGAATTCAGAGCCAGATTAAAATCCCAAAT
>OMNW01020023.1:33258-43426 GCA_900303245.1 Selene dorsalis | reverse complement strand
ACAGTGTTGACGAGATTAAAAAAAAGAAGTGAAGCTTAAATCCAAATGCTCCATTTCAAGAGCACACACCTGCAAACTACGAATGTATTCCTCATGCATTATTTTGAGCATGCACAGAAGTTAATTGCACAAACCTATCAAAAGCCAATTTAACATAATCTACCTGTAGTTTTTTGATTGGAGATGCAGTTGACGAACAGCAGAGGCAGAAGAAGGAGAAAAGCTACAGGCAGCTTTCTCTGTAGATGCTCCATGTCGGCTCTGGTGGGAAACCTGCTTCGGACAATCTCTCTATTACAACAGGAATAAAGAGCAGGTGGACTTCATTGAAAAAAGTCACACACCTGTCCCCTCCCTCTCTTTTAACCTGGCCATGAGACAGGTGGGGGAATGCGGCAGGTAGGCTGGATGTAGAAAAGAAGAAAACATTACATTATTCCTCTATCCCCTCCTCTTAAGTCAAAGTCCTCAGTAGATAATCCTTCATCCATCTCATGATAACAGTATAGCATTTCCCCACTCCAATTATCCAGTGAGACTTATCCCCAGTGGAGAGGATAGTGCTCGGCACATGTACGCTCGGAGCAGTTCGGGTCACCTGGCACAGAGTGTCGACCCCAGGCTTTTAATTAAAAAAGCTGTGGACAATGTGTCTCTGTGCTGGAACTGCGTTCATGGAGAATAGATACCGGCTGGTGCTTGCTCCGACTCACTGGAGACTAAAGCCCCAGGTAAGCAAGAACAAACAGTGCTGGCTATTGTTCGCAGCCGCAGGACCCGGAGGAGGGAAAACATATCGGCTACTTGATACAATTCTGCCTTTTCTCTATTTGCACATACACACACACACACACACACACACACACACACTCACACACACACATTTTCTGAACAGCTACCAAGCTAACCAAGAATTGAATAAATCTTAACAGGTGACAAGTGGAATGAATTTCCTCCTTATCCACCATTTTGTTGCAATTTCAGACCTGCATGATGGCTCAGGAGATGAAGGGTCATGTTAGTTCTCAGGTAGTTTTTTGGAAAGAGAGGGAAGGCTCCCTTTAGAGAGAGGGTATGTGATCCTCAGCATGCAAGGGTGAAAGGAGACACAAGCACAGAGGGACTGCTTAAATCAAACACTCACATGAAATATGGACTCTCCTGAGATTCTCAGGGAGACTAAATAAGATTCTCCAGTTTAGCTGCAGACAGTAAGTTTCCCAGGGCTGGGTTCATCTCATTTTATAATCAGATGACATGCAGTCATTTGTCAAGTAATCTGAAGGTTTACCAAAAGAAAATTATTTTACTTCCAAGCAAAAATGTCAAACATTTATTGTTTCCAGCTTCTCATGCGTGAAGAACTCAATATATTTGGCCTTTGGACTAAAAGCAATTAATGTGCACATTAATCATTATTAAAATAATTCTTTGTCACCCAAATGTAATAAATATGCCATGTGCTTATTTATTTATTTTTTTTCTGAAAATGCACATTAACTATGTTTCCTGTGAAAAAAAAGTACTATTTAGCCGTTGTCCCTTGACCTGTAGTTAAATTATCCATTAAAATAACATTAAAACAATCAACATGGAAAATCATATGAAAAGCCAGCAAGCGAATACACAAAGCCAATGAACAGCACATAACACACTAAAATGACAATGTGCAGATAAACAAGAACATGTAAAGTAGACACTAGTAAATGGACTGCACTTACGTGGCAATTTTCTACCTTAATGAACAAAGAGCATCACAATTTTACTCTTATTGATCCACAGCTAGTCACTGCAAGCGCCTAAAATTTGACTAAACATGATCGCATTAGATTAAAGGAGGAAAAAAGTAAAACCAGAGCTGATATGTCAGTCACGGAGAATAAGGTCCATTCACACACTACATTAAAGTTTCACAATGTTGTCTGTCTGTGTAGTTGTCTTCTTTTCAGGCTAGGTGGCCTGTTTTTTTCTACTGAACGACACTGTAGGAAACCATATATATTTTTTCTAATGTGAGAATTTCATATTAGTCACTCACTACTATATTAAAAAAATGAAAAAAAAAGTAACAAACAAATCTAATTATGTTTAATGACACTGTAACATCAAAGGAAACTCCAGTATATATGCAACAAGTCATGAAATGTGTTATAATCAAACATCATTGGCTGTTATAACTATAAATAGTTATTGACCCTTTCTCTTGCTGTCTTTGGATGCTGAGATAATCAATTCCTGTGGCGCTTCCAAATCTCTGTGGAGCTGTACATGTGGCATTAGATTATTGACTTTGTGTTCACCCACACAGAGGGGAATTAACTGTGAAATAACTATAAGATTGGTCAGAGTTAAAATTAAAGGATAGTCCTCCTCCTCCCTCTGTTACACGTGTCTGAGTCATACAGTTTGTATTTGGAGGACACATGCTCACACCAGTCCAGCTTGAAGTCTATATTTAGGCCAGTCTGAGACACATAGAAAGTAATTTCATCATAACTTGTTGCTTGTAGTGGTGTCCAAATCCTAGTAATGCAACAGTGTTAAAGTATGTCAGAGTACGTCATACGCAAATTTTAGAACCTTAAAGAAATAGTAAAATATTAATTTAAGAATTGTGCATGTGTACTCTGGTATATTCTGCTTTAAAATTTCAAATTATGAGGCATAGGATCTCAGTCTGAAAGCCTTGGTAATTTTGAGAATGTGAATATGATTTTATGTAATTTAGGTATGGACAATAAATATACACTTTTCACAGATTTCCTCTTCTATCACATGAACTTTAACTGCTATTTTTATTTGATTCTGAGTGTAAACTTAATTCAAGCCCAAATTAGGGACTATCCAGACATCAGCTGCGGTGTTACGTTACTACATAAATCAATACCTGAACTATTGACCCTAAAAGAAAATTGTAGTCATGTAGGTTCCTTGACGATAAATGTTTGTAGTAAAATACGCGGAGCGTTTGTTACTTGAACTGCTATATGAGCATTATTAGAGTTATTCCATTGTTATAGTTGGTAATAGTAAGAGAAAAAGTAATAGTAACTGTGTCGTGGTATTTTTCGCCCACAGCCGGCTGGAGGACTCCTCCGCCCCACAATGCACCTTGATCGTAATGTTTTGGTGACGTCAGGTGTGGCTGGAGAAGAGAGCAGCCAGTGGGTGGGCTGGGCTGTGGTCCTGCTTTCTGTACCTTCACCGCAAACCACACGAATAACACTATTTAAACGTAGTACGGGGATACACAGACATCCCAGAATGAGTTAGAAGCTGCACTTCCTATGTGCCAGGTAAGTGGCTCTTTATTTTATCGCTGACATTTGTCAGCCGTCGCCCGGCTGCGCTTTGTTGCTCTACAGCTAGCTTAGCTCGCAGGGCTAACGGGCAGTCGTCTGTCTGCCTGGCGCCTCCGAGGCGCCTGTAGACGGCCAATAAAACAGCCTGGTTAGCCTCAGCAAACAAGCAGGCCTGCAGTCTGCGAGGTGTAGCGAGTGGCCGCTGATAACTGCATATTGATAGACTTCACCTCAACACTTGAGGCTGTGACATTGACATATATGGTGTTAGCATGCTAGCCTAATTTGTGTTATTAGTTGTTGGTGCGGTGGTAACAGTTGGTCTGCAGAGGAACAGCTACAGTAAAACAGATGTTGCATCTGAAGCTACTACTTGAAATCAGCTTATTATTGAACAACTTATCAACTAACATGAGCACGTTGCGTCAAGGTAAAGAAATTCAGGTGCTTAAACAATTTTTTGCAGGTTGTCTTTGAAATGTCTGCAGTTTACTGGATAATCATGAATGTGTAACAAATGAGATGACTCTCGGGGTTCCGCTGGTATAAGTTGTAGCTTCCTTCTGTCTGAAGCCTTGGCAGAGATCATCAGAAAACATAGAGGGGCTAAATGTAATTATCCTCTTTGCAAGAGTGTACTCATTTGAACTCTCACTGGCTCCTCTTCCCTCCTTCCCTCCCTCTGTCAGTGCACTGAAACATGGGTCGTTGCAGTGTCTTCGTCCTTCTGCTGCTCTTGCTGCAGGCCCCGCAGATATCAGCTGAGGGCTCAGGTACTGTGTACTTCTCTTGTGTTTCCACCCCATATTTTAATGTTCGCAGACTAATGCATTTTTACTTGGCTGTCCACAGTCACTTGGGCCTCGTTCCATGAATTAAAATTTCTGATCTTGATACATTTGCTGATTAAAAGCTGTTGTAGGACAGATATACAGTGAGGTAGCTACAGGCATAATCTGTTTGTGATGGTTTGTTTTTGGCCATTTTGTGCCACTAAAATAGTGCCTGTATATTGTCAGACATGTCATAATTTCCAAAAGCACAATGCCATAAATAGCTGAAAAAATAAAACCTAGATAGTGTAAAACAACTTATATGTAAAACTCTATTTTCTTAAATGGTACGCTCCTTTGGCACCAATTGAATGTCACGTAGTGCACAGTTTGCGTGTGTGTTGGAGGGTTCATGGGACAGAAGTCTTTCACTTGGCTGACTGCTCAATGTAAATCCAATGTGTATGTGTTTCTGAGAAAACAACATGAGTGTATGTTGAAGTCTTATCATCTCCTCCACAGATGGACAGCTGGTGTGTCTGTGCGATAGCCCTACATGCCCCGAAGTCACTCGCTGCCAGGGGACCCGGTGTTTCTCATCCGTTCAAGTGAGGAGCAGTGGGGTGGTGTTTGAGCATGGCTGCTTGAACGGGCAACAGAAAATCCGTTTACATTGCTCCACAGCCCCATCCTTCCACCAGGCCATTTTCTGCTGCTCTGAGCACATGTGCAATGGCAACGCCACCAGGAGTTCCCTCATGTCTCTGCTTCCATCAGGTAGGTGGACAGTAGCTCATAGCGTGCAAATTTGATGAAGAAGTTTTTAAAAATAGTTATTTGTTACATAGAATATTTGGGTGTTGAAGCCTGATACTGACAAGATGTATCTGTGTTTTCCCTTCGCTCCCCACCCACATACGACTACTCCCTCTCTTCCCAATCCCACAGAAGCTGAGCCGGCGGGTGAGCCAGTTCGGTATCGTGTTGAGACCTTAGCTCTCTTTGTGCTTGGCCCAGTGGTGGTTCTGGCTCTGCTGTCTGTAGTGTCAGTGCTGGCCTGCAGGAGGCTCCACCATGGCCGTCTGCAGAGGCTGCAGGAATTTGACACCGAGCAGGGAGCCATAGACGGCCTCATCTCCTCCAATGTGGGAGACAGCACTTTAGCAGTAAGTGTGGCTCTTGTTGAAACCATGAAAAGAGATTCTGTTTCACATGTCCTGTTCCCTGTCTGCCTTAACAATATATACATGTTTCTATAAGATGCAAATCAAACCATATAATCTAAATTCATTGCACCAGTTGGGCTGAATGCAGTTATTTATGTGTTTTTATGCTTTAAATGAAGCTCCTAGTTTTATTAACATCATGTTTTAATAATCCGGCATTTTTCCAGTCACAAAGTTAACAATCCTTTCATTGTGTTATATTTTCCAGTGATGAAAGCAGTCACACTTTTCCACTTACTGATATTTGCAAGATGGAAATCACCATTAAAAAGACACTTAAAGAATCAGGTCCCAAATAAAGATGTAAAGAGTAATGACCAGATGTGTCTAACTGCTCTTTCAAATGATTCTGATGTGTACAGCTGAACTAAACTCTGTCTCCGTCTCCAGGACCTGATGGCCCACTCATGTACGTCAGGCAGCGGTTCAGGGCTTCCCTTCCTTGTCCAGAGAACTGTGGCCAGGCAGATCAGTCTAGTGGAGTGTGTCGGTAGGTTAAGAAAAAAAAAAGGATTCAAGTGTTTTTCTGATTGAGAAATTGATTGGTTTAACCTTTGGCTGATTTTGTTAAAACCCTACTGAGGAAACATGTATCACAGGCAGCAAAATATACATACAACACACTAAACAAAATATAAAGAAATAAATGCAACGATAGCCCTCGGCACAAAAAAGCCCAACTGCACAAAAGGCAAATTGTCTTTGATAGTTTCCAAGTAATGAGGAAAAATGAGCAGCACAGTCATCCACATATTCAGACTGTTGTTCATCAGGCTCAGTTTCACATTACTGATCACATCAGTTCTTTTAAATGACTCTACACATCTTTTTGAGGTTGTAACCCGTATTAAGATACAAATCTGACAACAGTGTCAAACTGATGAATACAGTGTAACAATAGTAGGAGGTCACATCATCTTTGAAAGACTCGTAGCTTGTAACGTCATGTGTTGATCATGTGTAAAATTACAACACATTTTCTTAAGTTGGTGCATTAACATTTACTCATTGTCAAGGGAACTCTTGACAAATTTCAGTTTCAATGACCAAATAAAAGTATGTAGGTCAGATGCCTTTGGATCTTGTTTTGTGCAACAGTATGATGCAGTACAGCTTGTACCGGTTTGGAATTGGAAAAATGTGGTTTTGTGCTTTGCTTCGTGCTGCTGATGTGAACTGTAAATTCTCCTCTCATGCTTCCTCTGCATCTCTCATTTCTCCTGATCCATCCCTTGTTTCCAGGCAAAGGAAGGTATGGAGAGGTGTGGCGGGGTCAGTGGCAGGGGGAAAACGTGGCTGTTAAAATCTTCTCGTCAAGAGATGAAAAGTCCTGGTTCAGAGAGACGGAGATCTACAACACAGTGCTGCTAAGACATGAAAACATACTGGGTGAGTCTGTGGCACACAAATATGACTTTTTACTGACTGGAACAGCAGAATGGGAGGGAGGTTGGCAGAGAAAACAAGGATTTTTTTCTCATTCGCAGATACTTCGTCTTTTGCAGTTTTTCCCCACTGGATTTCTTGTTGTTAGCGATGATGGTTTTTGCTTGGTTTTTGTTTCTAAGAATACAGTTGAGCTTCAGGGGAAAACAGCTGCAATGATTTGGTTATTTGAGCTTCCTTAGACTTGTGTTATGCTTGAGTTACTCGTAACAAATATCGCTGTGCAAGCCGGAGAGTCTGTCGTACGTGTTTTCCTCTTTGCTTTTGCTTATCTTTTTAAACCTCAGCTTCCAAAGCTTCGTGAGGACAACATTCATATTCTTGTCATTTTCCCACCTTGATGTTTGAAAGCACTGATGCATACGGTCCATTAAAAAAGCAACATATGTGCAACAATTCAACAAAATAATTTCATAATCATAAATGCCACCCAAGCGAAAAACACTTGACTAACACTGGTATAAATTACACACAGTTTGATGAGCGTCTCTCTGCCGTCTCTCCTCTCAGGCTTCATGGCGTCTGACATGACTTCTCGAAACTCCAGCACCCAGCTGTGGCTCATCACCCATTACCATGAGAATGGTTCGCTTTATGATTATTTGCAGCGAGTTGCTGTGGAAACGTCAGAGGGGCTGGCGATGGCAGCATCGATAGCGTGCGGCCTGGTGCACCTGCACACGGAGATCTTCGGCACAGAGGGGAAACCAGCCATCGCACACCGGGATCTGAAGAGCAAAAACATCCTGGTCACAAAGGAGCTGCGCTGCTGCATCGCAGACTTGGGTCAGTCAAGTTTCTACTCCCTTCTCCTTTTATTGGTTTTGCAGAGAATTATGCCCCAAGACTAAAATTTTATTTTTTAGTCTCAAACCTCAGTTAATGTGGCGCAGGAGCTCCCTGCTCAATCCACTACCAGGACCACTAATCAATCAAAAGTAGCATAAAAATAACATTGTAGAGGTAAAATAGTTACATTTGTCTTTTTTGTATTTTACATATTTGATTTAAAGAATAATATTAGTAAGCATTAGTATTAGTAAATATGTTTCTAAAGGAGTGGGCCTTTTTTCTTTCAGAATAAAATCCAAAATTAATTAGACTGCGTCTTTGCAGCCTGATGATTTTTTAAACAGTGTTTCTCACCAAAATGCATCCTGTGCATTCGTAACGCTTAAAGGCCAACGCTACCTCAAGGCATGCATCACATATATTTAATGCTTGGAAACCTACATTGTCTATATGGGATTGCAGTGTTCTTCTCTTTGAGGTGTCAACTCTCTTTTACCTGCTGTATTCATGCATTCATGTGGGTATGAGCCACAGTTTCTGTCTATTTCAGGACAGATTTTTTGGAGGTCCTCCTACAGTACTGCATATTCTTTTCATGTTACAGGGCTGGCTGTGACCCACTTCCAGGCTGACAACCTCCTGGATGTGGGCAACAATCCAAAGGTTGGCACCAAGCGCTACATGGCACCTGAAGTGCTGGACGAGACCATCCAGACAGATTGCTTTGATGCCTACAAGAGAGTGGACATCTGGGCCTTTGGACTGGTGCTGTGGGAGATAGCGAGACGCACATACAGCAACGGTGAGCGCATCTCAGCTCGTCCAAGTGTCAGCATGACTGGTGTGTTTTTGGAATCAGCTTCACGCCCTTAGGTTAGGTTGTGTTTGCTTTAATTTCTGTCATCTCAATTCTCCTTTCCAGGTATTGTTGAGGAGTACAAACCTCCGTTCTATGATCAGGTGCCAAACGACCCAAGCTTTGAGGACATGAGGAAGGTGGTGTGTGTGGAGCAGCAGAGGCCTTTTATACCTAATCGCTGGTTCTCTGATCCTGTGAGTAAAAATTATCGTTCTTGTTCCTCTGTGATGCCAAAAATGTAGGTCAGCTAAACTTTAAGAAAACACTTGTGGTTCAAAAATATATCTCTGTGGATTTCTGTGTCTGTTGACTAACTTAAGTTACATAAAAAATTGGTGGTAGGATGTTTTGGGTGCGTGGGCACCTGTGTGACTCACTGTCTTTGGACAGACTGTCTTTTAGGACAGTGGCTTGCAAACTGGGGGTAGTGGCCTTCCAGATGGGTCAGAAGATTAAGTGAGGGGTCACACGATGATTAAATGAACGGCTAAGATTCAAATACATGCAGTATTTCCTCTGAGGTCTTCCCCACATAGTTTTAATATTTCAGTATTCAGAATGATCTGAATAAAAGTTGATGGGGAAAAGGAAGGAGAGATTATTTCAGTTGACGTCTTCCAGACATATTAATCCTGTTAATCACTTGTAGACATAATTTCCCTTTAAAACAGAAGCCATTGCTTAAAGGGACATTTTAGAGTTTGGACAAAACAAGACATTGATTGTCACCTTTTGCTTTAGGATAGTATGGTGTGAAATTAGATTAAAGCATTGAAGTACCAACTTGAGAAGTTAAAAAAGGAAACCTCTCTCATTCGTATGTTTATGAGCTCGTTATGACGTCAGCCCCATGGATATTTACAGCTGCAGCTGTAAAATGATAAACAAGGTATGAGATGGGATCGATGTTCGTCTCTATTAACACCTAGAACTTTCAGAAATCTAAAAGCTCCTGCACTCACATCGATTGCAGAGTCTCCTCTCTCTGTGGGAGTATCACTGCCCAACTCTCCTTTTATGTCTTTGTCCTCGTTTTTTTAGACTCTCTCTGCCCTGGTCAAACTGATGAAGGAGTGCTGGTACCAGAACCCCTCAGCCAGGCTGACAGCACTGCGCATTAAGAAGACCCTGGACAAGATTCACAGCTCTCTGGAGAAGGGTAAGGAGTCGTGAGAGGAAGAGGAGCTCCAGAGGCAGCTGCCTGATGTCAGGGATCAGCTTAGAGAAGCGCCACATGTTCAACGACAATGGACGATACGAAGGGTGGGGGGACGGACAGAGGACCAGAGGAAAAGAGTTGTTCAAGTGTCACCCAGCCTCATCCTTGTCTTGCTCTCTCACTTTCTCTTCCTTTCTCTGTGGTTGCCTTCCCCCTGACATCCCTCTCTCCGTGACTCAAAGCCCATGCGGACGTTGGGACTTGTCCTGTCTGAAAAAGCCAGCCGTTGCTACGGGACACAAACCTGTTGCCAATGTGTTCGCACTGACCTGGACTGTGGACTGTTACCGAGCGCGAGGAACATGAATGGCATATTGTAGTACCCCAATGCTTTAATGCCCATTTAAGACTGCTCTGGGTTCAGCTTTCTCTCTCTCTGTCACACAGACACACACACACACACACACACAGACACACTACAACACAAACACATACTTAAACTTACAAGAGGAAAAGAGCCAATAGAAACAAATTTGTTTTTAAACTTTTTAAATATAGTATGATATTTATATATTAAATCTCCACTGCTACTACACTACTGAGGATATGTA
>OMNW01020023.1:6752-29153 GCA_900303245.1 Selene dorsalis | reverse complement strand
GATAGTGATTCAGATATTTTGTCAGTAGTTCAAATATGCAAAGAGCTAATTTTGGATTAAACTTAAAAAAATTTTGCACTTACCAGAGATGCTATCAAAGCTAAGGATGTTGTTCATCAGAGCAGTAGAGAGGATGATTTCATCATAGACTGGGACGCTGCCCCCAACCAGCCCCGTGTTGCCTCCTTGTGGGTTCACTGCCAGGTTACGACTGTTACAATAGCTACAGGCAGAAAAACAAAATACTTAAGACACATGACCTATGTTTCTTTCTAGTCTTCTTCCAGTGATTTTGCCTTTACCTCAGAATCTGAGAAACTTCCTCTGTTGTCTGGGGTCTCAACAAAACTTCACTGGAACCTGCAGAAAAAAATGAAATATGCATTATATCGATTCTTTAGTATGATGAAACTAACACAGAATCAGCTGAACTCAGTTCTGCCTGTTACCTCTCACTGTTTTGAGCCAGTCCACATTACTTGACTCCAGCAGGTCTGGGTCAGTGATGGTCCTGCCTGGTAGGATCTTTCTGAAGAAGGCCAAATCTTCCTGAGTTACTCTGGAGAAAGGCAGTCTTTCTGGGGCTGCGGCCGGAGACTGACTGAGCCCACCTGCCCCAACGCAGAGCTTCTGAGTGGCGACTACAAACCACCGTGAGCTGCAGGTGAGAAATGGAGCGTGTAGGTCTACAGGAGAGAGTCTGGTTGTGGCTGTGGATGAGAGCGTCCCATTATGGCTGAGGTGTCTCAGAGCTGTCCATAGTTTTGGTGTTCTTTGGAAAATCCCAGCCATGACTGGACAGATCACACAGAGAGGCAGCGAAATCGGCTGCAGAAAAGAAGTGGGAAGAAACAGATCATGATTAAAAGACAAACATGCCCATACAAGAGATATTCACATTCTTACTATTATGCCCCTACTCATCTGTCAGTGTTGCATTTAGCCAGCAGCTCCTCAATAAAAGTACTTATTCATTAGCTGTGTAAATGCTAAAACCTTCTGGTAGCTGGGGTTAGAAAATGATCTCATCATTTGATCTTTGTTTTGGTTTTCCACTTAGAGCAGCCACATTTCACTCATTGAGACTGTAAATCCTTAGTGAAGCATAAGATACCTTGATGTAGAATTTAACATAAAACAGAGAAGATGCAAATCATTACATCTTTTTGTTTTTCCTTTCATAGCAAAAGAAAGAAAAACAACATTTCTCACAAGCGTCGACACACTCTGCAACCTAGTTATCAACAACACCTTAACCATAACATAAACCGCGTTTCACTCAATAACATTACCTCGTAGCTTTTTACATTTAAATACACGATTCATTTAAAATGGATTTCACATAATCCAGGTAGAAATGCTTTCTAGTCCTTCTGCATTATCTTTTGAAATCTCAGGAAAAAAAAGCACGTTTGTAAGCTGCTTCCCGGCAAACTGCAAACAAGCTGACACTGTTGATGGGAGAAGAGCTAAAGCTAAGTCTCTGTCATTATCACCATGAGCTGTGTGGTCCTACCAAAACACTGCACCTGATGAAGATGAATTCACAGTTAGCTTAGCTCGATTAGCTCACCCTTCGACTAGGAATTACCCTGGAAATATCTGTTGTTACTCCACAAACGGTCACTTAACGATCCGCATCTCACTTCTCTCGTGTCTTTTTTCGTGTCATATCTTCGCGTGAAAACTGTCGCAAAGTTCAAGGCCGGTTAAGTTACTCAAAGATGTCACATTCACAGTGTTTACAACTAGCACGGCCGGAAGTAGCTGCTGAGGTTTGACCCTACATAAAGGTCACGAAGAAGAGGAAAGGCCCAATCAGATTGCTTCTTTCTTTCGGATTAAGCCAATCGGCGTGAACTTCTGTCAGCGAACAGCCAATGACGACTGTTGTAAGTAAAGCATGGTGGTACTCACAGTGGCTTTGTAGTTTTTCACATTTCTCATCGTGGTATGAAAAACCCAAGTGAAGACCAGTTAGTTCTCTGTTTTTAAACGAATGAACTATGGTTTTAGTTCACAGGTGAAGAGATTTTTTTTCCCATTTTAACTGTATGCATGAAAAACTGATACTATATGATTCAACACATAATGACAGTGCTACCACAATTGCAAATATGCTGTTTACCTGGGAGAGGAGATTTCTGTATCAATTTAATACCAATTTTGGTGTTGATTATTCCTATCAGACGACACTCTGAATTAGATCTGACTAAACCTAACATACACATATTTCAGTTCTTAGGTCACCCATCCTCAATACCATACTATCTTACAACTACTCATTACTTATTTTTACATTTTCATGATAATTCGAGATTTTAAGTATTGGTGTCTCAGATTTACATCACTCACTGATTTAGAATAGGTACTAATCAGATAAACTTTCACAGGCTCTTCTAATGCAATGGCCTTAAATAAAGAACTAATTAAGAATAGTCCAAACACTCTTACGACACCTACAGTGCACATTATATACAAGGTAATATAAAGGTTGTGCAATAGTATTTACATAATATCTGGTCAGGCAATCAAAGGTGAACTTGAACATGCTATACACAAACCACCTGATTCTGTCACACCTACATACCTGCAGATAATAGCTGGTGGTTGCTGGTTATCTTAGTTCATTTGTCATAGCTGTATGTCTAGTGTGTATTTGTGTATGTTTAGTCTTGACATTGGATACTACACTGCTATCTAAAAAGCAATAGGATCAAAAGATGTTTAAGGTAAAGTAAGGTACGGTAAATTATGATAAACAATATTATTTGTCATTAAGATCCAGTGCTTGAGATCAAGATCAAATGATAACTAAGATTTAATCCACCAAATTAAAAACACCTCAACTGTTTCAGTTCACTTACAACCACACTTTACTCGTATCTTTTGTAATTGGTGCACTGTGTAGGACCTTTGGTTGGCTTTATGAATTGGATGGCTTTGTAACAACCATTATGAATTAGGGAACAGTTTATACAAAATGAATAACAAATGAATTTATTTGAAAGTCAGATGAAGTCTCTGATTTACTCCTCATGCATTCTGTATACAGCATGCAACAAAATCTTTTCATTTTTTAATTCATCACCATCTCGTCCTACATAAACAATAATAATATAACTTTGAATACTCTGAATTAAAACTGGTTTTAATTATCATACTTTTACTGGAGCTCATACTGTAAAGTACCCTGAATACAACCTCAAGTTCACATTGTGTTCAACATAACAGTCTTCTGTGTTCCGGGAAAATCACATGAGGGATAACACCAGTGGAATACTATGAATGCAGACCACAGTTAGTAACCATTTCAGGCATCAGCAACACTTTCAAGAGCTGAGCAGATCAGATCAGAGGAAACCAACAACACTGATACAGTTTTAATTCACCAAACCCAAAAAATACTCAAGGACAGATGTGCATATCTGCATCCCAGCTGCCAGAGACCCTCACCTTCCTCTCCTTGGGAGCTGTCTGTCTATGTACAGCGTGCAGTCTCATGCTTCCAGCGTAAAGTGTGAACATTGACATGGCGAACAGAACACATAAGCAAATACCCAAACTGATGTTTACATTTCATTCACAGAACTAAAATGTGTCATGGGGATGGGAATCTAAAGGTGTTTTTAAGCTTAGCACCATCTCTCCACGTGTAACTGTTTTCATTATAAAGAGTAAGAGCTCAGTTTCAGCTTTCAGAGCTTTAGTAAAACTATTGTTGCTTCTCATGTCCTTGACAGTATCATGTCATCGTAGTAGCAGCTCACCGGTCGAACCATTTCTCAAAGATGTCTCATCTTGTAAGACAAGCTGTCCTCAAAGTCCCACGGCTGCTCGTCACAAACAACTCCTAACCTCACTGACATCTTCAGCAGGCCTTTGCGAGACTACATTTAGCCACGACCATCCAATCCAGCTCGGTGGCATTTAGGTCAGCAGCGTCAGCCTCCCTCGTCTCAGGGTGTTTGTTGTGCTCTCCAAGTTCACTTGTCTCAGAGTCTGTCTTCAGTTTGGACAGGATTGCTCCACACCGAGCTGCTTTTGGTCGTACTCCGATATCAGCTTCTTGATGTGAGCCAGTTTGTTGTGTAGATATTCACAGCGAACCTTGTCCTGGTGATAGTTGGGGTTGGACTACAGGGAAAGAAAGAAGAAAAATGCTCGACAATGTAATGGAAGAACAGGGAAGTAAATGTCACATGAAGCAATCTAAATATAAATCCTGACAACTTTTCATACCATCCTCACCTTTTTAATTTTGCGATACTCTTGAAGAATTTGATTATGAACCGTCTGCAAGAGAGAAATACAGCAATAGCAATGAAGTAATAGCTATATAGATATATAGAAATTATTTTTATGCCTTTAATGATGGAAGCAGTAGCATGTGTGATGTGTTGTAAGAGCCAGTGACGGCACCTGCTTCAGTGAATGCAGCCACACCTGAGCACAATGCGGAAGTATAATTACCTTGTATTTGTGCGATTCCTGATTAAGCTGTTTGAGTTGTGTGTCCAGTTCCATGAACTGTCGGGTAACCCCATCGATGCGAGCGTGTAAATCTCTGTACTCATCATACTCCTTGTTGAAGTCCTGTTTGTAGCTCTGCCTCTGATCATGGCTGCAAATCACTGTGTACATGCTGCGCAGAGACAATGAAGACACATCATGGTCAGTGAAGTAACCATCGCCTCCTCCAGAAGCTGCCTTCATCAGCTCTTGTTAACTGACTGATCCCATTTCCATGTTTTTCCATATTCCATGTTGTAAACTGTTCTCCTTATCTGTACACAACATCTATTGCACGTCTGCACGTCCTGCGTGAAGGTCTAAAGGCAGAGGATGTTGTAATGATGCTATGTAAAGCCCTTTGAGACAAACTGTTTGTATAAATGGGCTATACAAATAAAATTTCCTTGCAATCAACAGTATTTGTTGTATTATCTGCAAGAAGTTTGTGTTGAAAAGCTCTTGATTTTTTTGTCATCAGATAAGGAAAACAAACACACACCTAAACCAGTATCTTTTTACGATGTTGTTGCATTGTAGAAATCTGTTACTGTGAAAACTCTTTTATAGGGTTTTGGTGCAATGTGATTTAAAGACACAGGAAGATTAAACAAATGATTCTGCTGATACATTAAAAGTCTGATGGGTGTGATTCATCTTATTTGTTTGTGCATATAACATCGGCCTGAACAATGAAGTTCATGATCATAAAATCTCTCAGGCTGTATCTTGAATATTATCTATCATAAACTATATGCAAAACAGTATAGAGCGTCTGATGTGGAGAATGGGACCATACCTGAAAAATCAGTGACACTGAGCCCTGCAAGTCACCCCATACATTTCTGAACCTGTGTGTGCAGGGACAGTTTGGGAGTAAAACTGTCTTCTATAAATTTAATTTAGACCCTGGTTCCTCCACTGAAAACGCTTATAGGGTAACCGAGTTCTTAAAAAAGCTTTCTGTTCCCTGGAGAAAGTTCCTGTGATGGAAGCAAAGAAGATATACTCACGATAAATAATCTGCTGTGTCATTATCCACTTGAAGCACACTGGAATCAAAGAAGATTTCACTTGGCTCTGAGAGAAAGAAGGACGCATGTCAGAATATTTTAAAATACTGACACAGTGATATGACATGTGAGCAGCTCGCAGCTCGCAGCTCGCAGCTCGCAGCTCGCAGCTCGCAGCTCTCACCTGTGCAGCCCAGCAGGACTTTGCTGTTTGGACCTTCTGAACTGTGATCTTTCCTCCTTTGTTTACTGTCTCTCCGCCTGTCCTTCTCCTTAACAAACAAAAGACAAACTAATTACGATGACATTTTACAACAGCTCCAGAAAACCCACACACCTCCAGGCCTGTCGCACTCACCTGATCTTTGTGTTTGTGTTTGCTCTTCTTCCTTTTTGTTGTGTGTCTACTCCGATCAGGCACTATCAGGGGGGACGGAGGGCGAACAGAGTTGGGCTGAGGATGGCCTTCTGGGCTTTCAGGCTCCTCCTGAGCACAAGGAGTTGGCTCCAGCCTTTTAGCCACTTCCTCCTCCTGCTGACAGACTGCTGACAGGGAGTCCAACAGCTTTCGAGGGTCAAGCGAGTTCCTTCTCCCATCATCCGCTTTCGATTCGGTGATGCCTTTATGAGCCGCTGGGTCAGATGGCCTCGATCTTGATTTGTTACTGGCCGTTTTGCGAGACAAGTGGGATATCCTGGGCTTCTTATTAGCCAGAGGGTCAGTGTATTCCTCTGGCAGGGAATGTTTTGAGCGGTGTGCTGGGGAGGAGTTGGGGGTGTCTCGCAGTGGGCTGACCTGGGCCTCAGGGACAGTGAGGAGGTTCTGTTGTGGCTGAAACAATCTCCTGTAAACAAAGTGATATAGCAAATCAACAACTGATATTTTTTCAAAGGTTTTCTATATGCTGAACATGGTGTTGTAGCCCCACAGCTGAAGACTGCTAACTCACACTAAGCACTAAGCAGCAATGACAGGTCTCAGTTGTGGTTAAACATTTACCTTATTTTCACTTATTTTTGGGTGTAAATGATTGATAGGAACAAAAATCTTTGTAAATCAGTTCAGTATTGGGCAAGACCAGAAACCCTGAAACAGCTGTTGCAATGCACAAAACAGAGCAGCTGTCCAATGTCAAAATAAATCCACTCAAAGTGTTTGTTTTTTTGACAGACTGACAGCCTCAGATTGTTATTATAAGTATCTGACAACACTCTGGATAAACCACAGAAAGACAAAAACTGTCATTTTACTTCAGAGAAAGCGCGTGTACTCCGGAGTTGCTGGAGTACACACAATAACACGCAAACTGAGTGATAAAGGCGGCAGCACTGACTTCCTGAACAGCTTGTCTTTGTCAAGATTTAGGAGCCTGATAAATATAAAACCAGTGAGCTAGAGAGTCAGTATGATATGAAGTATAAGCCAATTCCCATGAAAAGACTGAAATAAAATGGCATTCATTTGCCTCCAAATAAGTTGCATAATATCCACATTTCTCAAGATGTTGCAGAAACGCGCAGATCTTCACACCTTCACACCTCTGAGTGCCTGTATTTCTCCACATCATCTGATTAGTATACAACTGTAATAGTGCTACTATTTGCAAAGCCCCTTTCTGACAATTTCATGAGACTTCTCATGAAATTGTTTATTACCTGACAAGGATCCTTTTAAGCAGCTGCTGGTCTCCTGACGTATAACCTGGCCAGTCCTTCTGCAAGTCCTTATACAGACTCTCCTTTAGTACGAATGTGTTGTCTCTGCTGTTGAGCTGTCCAACCTGCAAACAGACACACACAAAAATAAAAATAATCAAAAAAAACCACAACACAAACTTCTTTAATGTGCTTATAGTTACCTCAAGTTCCCACATCTATGTATTTGAGTGTATACCGCTTTAGATTTGATAATTATCTAAATGGCAAGAATGTACACTTTTAATGGTATTTTGTGCCCTGACTGAAAAAATAAGGAGCACATCTTGTGTATTTTTGATGATGCCTGTATTTACTAAGGTAAAAGAAAAAAGAAAAATCACCTCTGTCAGTACAGAGTCCAGAACATCTTTGTCTCCTGCCGACAGTCCGTCTTTCTGTAGCCTCAGGATCAACTCGGGCCTCTTGTACGGCCTCAGAGCCAGCAGGTGTATTAATCTCTCCCTGAGCGGCCGCTCCTGCACATCACCCACGCTCCTCCTGTTGGATGCACTGGTACATTTCTTCAACTTGGACACGCCCTCCTTCCTCTTAATGTTGCTGAGCAAGGACTGGGATGACTGTTTGGGCTTGGTCAAGCTGGCCAGTGCTGGGGCTGGGGCTCGCACCGTTACTTTCTTTCCTGTGAAAGAGCAGGAAATCACGCATCAAAAAACACCATTCCCTAAGAAAGCAAGAAATACCTTCAAAAGGAAACCTGTGAACTTCAAAGGGCCCTGACTGAGGTTTCTATCATCAAAGGTGTCCTTGTTCTGTAGTCTTAAAAACAGTTCGATAAGTTTTTTCTTTTGCTCTAAATTTTGCTTTTGCCTGAACCGCCAGGTTGTGAGTGCTGCTTTTACTACTACTGCTTTTACAGACTATATGATGCATGAGCAGGCACCAGAGAAAGAGACACAGGTGGATCATCATATTTGTCCTGCGACAGCACTGTGGATAAAAGAGAAAAGGCCTCATTTAACCTCTTCAGAAACCCACATCCCAGTTACACAGATGCACACACGTCATAGTGAGCAAAAGCTGCTTACTAATGTAGGAAATAACCACATGGTTGCACAAGCCTCAAGTTCTCCTTTTTTTTTTTAACATGTACACTTCCTCTGAACTGACAAAATCATCAAAACGTAGTGTGTGTGTCCCTGCGCATGTTTGTGTGTTGTACGTGAGTGTTCACTGAAACAAGATGATGGTGGTTAACATATCTATTTCAAAGGAAGTGGTTTGGTGGTTAGAAGTAGAAAGCAAGTGGTGAAAAAAAAAAAAAAAATCAGTGGCTCTATCATATGTATGTGTGTCAGGTGGGTGTGTTTTACAGAATAGTCTCAGTAAATATGTTTGTATTATATACTGTTCACTAACAACATATGTACAGTATATATATATATGTATATAGTATATATATATATGTATATAGAGAATACTGTACATGAATGTGCATGTGTGCGTGCTGTATGTTAAGTTTGCTGCAGAAGAAAAGACTGGCTGTTACTATCACTGGTAACCACACATGTTGCTATGGTAACCAATGCAATATGGCTGACTTTTTTTTTTCCTTGAGATAACCAGCACAGCACAAATTTGTCTTCAGGCCAGTTTTATTCCTTCGCTGGAGTTAACCATTGTATAACGAGACAGGCTCTGTGTACATGCGAGTGGTCTCTGGATGTGTTTTTTTTCTTCGTACCCTGGTAACGCCCCCCATGTTTGATGACAATGGCCCCTCGGCTGCGTGTCTCCTCCTCAGCTTGGGCCATGCTCTGACGAGCCTTATCGTACGAGTCATCTGTAGCGTTGACTGTCATCTTTTTCTGAATCACCCCGAGACATGACAGCTCCTCTGCAGCACTGGGTGGAAGAGGAGGAGGGGGAGGAGGAGAAGAGAGAGGCAGACAATGATCTAATACTGCTCTCAGGACTCCTTCTACACGTTATACATTTCAAACAAAACACTGTTTTTGCTTGACTGATGTTGCAGCTTTGATAGCATTTAGCTCGATTGGCTGAAATATGCCACAACAGTTTTAACAGGTGTGATTTGGGCCTCAGCACCAAACACTGTTTCACCTTCTTAAGGACTCGGTTGCAGATTTGATGAGTAATTCCTCAGCTTTTTTACAACTCCTGACACTTGTCACATTTCCAGCCTGTTAAACCCGTAATGTGTTTTCTTGGGCATTTAAAGTGATGCTACCAGCAGGGTGACTTTCACACAGCAACAGGGGAGTCAAGACATTTTAAAATATTGAAACAAATTCAGACGCCCAGTTAATACTATTCATAGGATACACAGTAAACATACAATCACGCAATTAGCGCAGACAAAGGCAGAGTACAGCCCTCGTGAGTATGTTTTGAATACAACAAGCATCCATTTGTACCATAAAATCCCCACTATATTCACGACATTTCCTTTACATCTACATCTTTGAGTATCAAGTTCTCATTATTGTTTCCTAAAGACTATCACATTTTAATCAGATGCTACAAAAACCGCAATTTATCTTGATGTTTTATAGGGTTAATTTTCTTGTGCTTTACCCAGTGCTGAGCTGTTGGACGCAGTCGAAGCTTCCATGCGGATTATCACGGGCAACGTTCGTCACACCAAAGGTGAATATCCTCCCTTCATCTCTTTTCTCTGAGGTAGGGATGGTGATTCTCTGCAAGACCAACAAAAATCAGACATTTTTAAAAAGATGTTCAAACTCATGAGAAGTACTGAGCGAGTTAATGTGTGCGAGTCGATAGTAAGACCAGTTCTTCTTACCCCTTGGTTTCCATTAAAACAGATAGTTGGGTGGGAAGACCAGCCCTGGAGAAAAAGAAAAACCGTTAGTTAGACACACAAACACAGATCTGATAAGACGTTAACAAAGATGTACGTTTAACATACCAAACGGGGTCGATTTGTGGTTCCAACAGTTTCTATGAGCACTTGTGGTTTTTATCTCTCTGCCCTTACTTATATATGCATTTGCTTTCCTTACGCTGTTGGTCTGTGTACATTGTTATCACAGTGGGGTTTTTTTTAACCTGTCACAGTCCGGTAAAGCCCCTCAGCCCACATTGCTTCCACCTGTTGTATGGATTTTAATGTGGATGTTATTTAATGCTACAATAAACATAAAATCAGATATTCTTAAATGTTTTCTTCCATGCAAGACACAATGATCAGTGTGCTGCAGACAAATATAAATGGATCAACTCTTTTTCCTTTGCCAATTCCTTATCTGAAACCTCAGATGCTGAGGCTGAGCTTTAAATCTGAATTCCTCAGTTCATCAAACTAGTATCATTTTTTTTTGCACTGCTGGTATTTCCTACACGTGATGTTCCTTGACTGAATCACAAGTGAAAAACGTGAACCCAATTACCTGTGAACGTTCACAGGTTCATACGTAAAAGCAGTTTGAAACCTTTTGTGGCTACAGAGGGAGCTGAACAGAGTCTGACGACAGCGTGATCTGAAAACTACAAATATGTTCTGCTTTGTTTTTTCAAACTGGGTGGGTGTGGTGTTTTAAAGTTTAAAGCTTATCACGCCTCTGTAGCCAGTTACTCACCTCTGCTTGAATGTGGCAGCTATTAGCATACCAAAAACAAGTACTCGATAGTCAGGCTGCTTTGTGGGTAACACAGGATTCAAGATTCAAGTTCAACCAAGAAAAATATATGAAAAAAAAGATCATTTCTCTGATTGTATCTAATCATCTGATTTTCATGATGAGTGGAATGATCTTTTAAAACTGACACTGACAAAAATGGATCTACTGTGGATGGATCACGCCATGACCAATCCCTCTGTGTTGATGCAAATCCAGTGTACCGGTTGGTGTCAATACTATAGATGGATATACAGACATATGTTTTTAACCAAATCAACATCCATCCCCTGATAACTGCATGAGTAACCCGACAGGAAAACATGTAACCCTGATGTATCCCTCACTTCTACATGACGTACCCTTTAAATAAATTCAATTTGATTGTTGAAGAAGGCACCGGCTAAGGTCATGACGACCCGCTGTTCAAATACAGCAGCTTGTCACTTGAGCGTACGATGAAACGCAGCGAAATAACAGCCTGTCATCTCTCACAGGGTCGAGCCGGCCTGTAGGAAACTGTAGAAATGACAGGCCAAAGTGACACGTTTGCAGCACGGAGCGGAAAGTATGCGATGACTAGAATCTAATTGACCTTTTCGGGGAGGAGATTTGTGAGTCCACCTGTTGATGAGTGCAAATGAGCAATGTGACTGCTAGCACAGGGTTGGCCTGGATACATGATGAGGTGGTGTTTCTTTTCATTTATCTTTTTTTGTGCTGTTGCTTTGTTTTGTTTTTTTGTCTTTATGACCAGGCCAAGCGGGTTATGAATAGCCACACTTAAAGCTAAATAAAGAAACTAGATATGTGCACAGCAACAGTATTGTATGTGTATGTGTGTGTGTGTCTGTGTCTTTTGAGTCAGGTGTTTTCCCCTCCTTCCTGTCTGTCTCTGGGTGTATATACAAGAGCAGCAATGTGGTTGTCACCTCTCTTATCAGAAAAGAGGTGAATATGCATTTCTACTCTTAGGAGTTTCCTAACAGCGTTACTAGGAATTAATGAATTGAGGAAGTGTACATGGCTGTTGTCATACTTCCTGCAGGGTCTGATTCATGTGTGATTAACTGGGTCAAATGATTGATTTTCTTTTTATTTCTTTCTTTCTTTCTTTTTTTTTGAATCCATCCATCTGTGCGTGCCTCCCTCCCCGGATATAATACAGTAGATACAAGCTGGCAGCAAGTGTGTATTTGTTTGGCAAAAAATTTACTGCTACTAACTACCAGCCTCCCCCCTCCAACCCCTCCAGCCTCTCTCTCTTTCCCTTCTTCTTTCTTTCTGCCTTCCTCTCCTTCCTCCCCCCCTCGACTCCGATTAGCATTGATAGTACTCGCCAGCAGCTTGTAACTACTTGAACAACAGCTTTATTTTTCGCTTTACTAGCAGCATCAAACAGGAGAGCGTTTCCGCATTGTATTATGCAACATACTTTCCCACTTCACCGCTGAGAAAAAAAAAGGAGGCTCGTCTGAGGCAACACGCCGAAAACACACTGCTCAACTTCGGGTTGAAATGTGAAGCTCAAACCCGCCTTCCTCGTCCTTTTCTCGCCACTTCGCCTTTGAGTGTGAACCGTCTGAACGAGGCGGTACAACAAGTTTCACAGTCGGGGTGTGTTGTAGCTAATTATTCGAGGGTGAATTAGTAACAAACAAACAAAAAAAAAAAAAAAGACGACCCACCTTGCCGTTTTGAAAGGTACCAATGGCTCTTGCCGCGCTGTCAGTGAGTTTGACGTGAAAAACGGAGACGTTACCGCCGCGGCTCAGTTTTCCGCTGGACAGTCCGTAACACTGGTTCTCCCGGAGCACCGACATCCCGCCGCGATGGCCCCCGCTGCCAGGCTTAGTCCGGACGGCACGAATCCGACATAAACAAACCGACACACCGGGAGGAAGAGGAGGAGGTCCAGAGAAAGAGCTCAACGGGCTGCGCGCTATTCTGGAGTAGATCGCATTACGTCATGACGGCTGAACTCAGAGCAGATTTTATTGGCCGACGGACATAAATAAACCATTACGTAGAGTTTACGTAACCACTTCTACTTTTCCTGTGTCTCCTCTCGTTCTCGTTCATGTCCCTTCTTTCACACGTAGGGAATTTCTTTCGTGGTAGTTAAAGGCCATTGACCTCGTCTGTCCTCGGGTTTTAGTCTTCTATATATTCTACAGGCTAGTTTTAAAAAGTAATAAAAGTAGGTTTTGTCATATTTTCATCAATGAACGTAGCCAGAATTTCGAAATCCTGAGGTCTGGCATATTCGTACCGGTTAATTTTATCATGTTGAAACATTTAAGGCACTTTATTTGTTTAGATTCTTATGTATCAGGAGGGAGGCCTATGATCGGTCACACATTCAGTCTGTAGCTTCAGACAAACACACAGGCACAGCCACAGAGGCCTATGTGCAGCAGGGGCCCTGTAACAGATGGTCTGGCCCCCACAGAGGTCTGATCTCAGCATCATGGAGTCAGTCTGAGATCATATGAACAGACATTACACACTGAGATAACATGAATCCACAGGATTATGTTGTTGTTTTCTTTGTTTACAACATTTGCCTCACGTTAATTAATAATTACAAAAATGTTAAGGCCTATTTTTAAAAAATCATCCTCAGTTTACTTTTAGTGCTTAAAACTTTTATACTGAGTATCCACGTTTAAAGGTGAGTGAATCATCTCTCATCAAGTGTCATACACCCACATGGACTGACTACTTACATTCAGAGGCAAGAGAAAGCAAAATATGGTATAATGTCCTTGTAAAACAAGTAAATTATACATGCAATGCTCATACTGTATGCTGACAATGGACATTTAGCACAAATTGACAACAACTGAACTAGTGTATATCCAGTGTCTTGTATGCAAACAAACAAACATCTGTAATTTCTAACAGAATGGGATGCTTAACTCAAAAATCAACATAGACAATATAATATAAATGCATTTCACTGTCAACCTCATTGAAATCTTACAATGTTTCAGGTGGCTGCTGTTTTTATTTTTTTTACAACATAACAATGGCTAAAATATGTTAGATGTTGTCATATAATAGTGTTATCGCCCAGTCTGCTCATCAAATGTAGATGTTATAAACTCAACTCAGAGTGAGAGCTCTGGGTTAAATATTGCCAGACGTTTAGTGGTTGATGACGAGGATGTCATACACATACTGCTGTACAGAGAGGCGGGTGGTAAGTTTAAAGTTTATGCAAATAAAAAGTTGATTATTTACAATTTATGAGTTTATGTTACTGATTTATTCCCTGTAAACGCAGTTGGAAATGTTCTTCTCAATGGAACGACGAGGGGTCTTTTAATTTGAAAAAACACAAACTAAATGAATTAGAGGACATGAGGGGCCACTGTCATTTTCATGTCCATTCATGATGTTTGCATGTAGATAATGGAGGCAAAAACTGATTAATAGCCCTGATTTCTGCTAATACCCCTTGCTATTTTTGTTAGCTTTAACTAATGCTGTTTGACTTAATTACACGTCTGGTATTTGAGTGTTGGTGAAGTGCTTTTCTGATCTCAGGCAGACACAGTCTCTTTTCTCTCCCTCCCTCCCTTTCTGCCATCTTCAAACGATTTGAGTCACATTTATTTATTTAACAGAACAGTTGCTCAGAGCTGAGGGAAGTAAACGCAAAGACAGACCAATACGGGAACAAACGGGAGAACAAATGCACAGCGGATTTTCAGATACAAATGAGCTGCTGTGAGTTTGTGTGTGTGAGTCAATGCACTTTGAGTTTCAGTGTGTGTGTGTGTATGTGTCTCGTCTGTCTCTCAGCCAGTGTTTGAACACAGACGGTGGTCACAAGGCAGATGAGGCCCGTTCAAAGCTGACTCATATCAAAGGGTCTCTGGGTCTTTGTAGTGCAGTGTCTGCAACAGGTGGCATTTTGAGCTCAAAACTGTTTATAACTTTGAACAGTGGCTGTGGAACGAACCTCCCCTCAACCCAGCAGGTATGCGGGGGACAGATCAGGACAGAGGGGTAACACAGACAGAGGGAGCAGATGAAAGTTAGTGTCCTCACAGGCTGGCGACATGAGGACGCTTCAGTCAAAAGCTGAGGTAACGGTTTCAAAGGATGGACATAACATAAAAATGATCATTTCTTTTTGCGGCTCATCTGCATACCTCAACGTGGCGTCTTTCTTCTTGTTGGAGGAAGAGGAATAAGTAAATAAACACTGCAGAAGGACCAGCAAGGTGAGTTCAGTGTTTACTATGTGTTTTATGGACATGCATCTTAGTGCCCTGTGGATACTATGTCATGTATGTCACTTTTTCACATTAGATAATGTCCAAGTCCAGTTTTCTTCAGTATTTTTGTTGTTTTATGTAATTTATTGAGAATTTGAATTTGTTTTTGTTATTTTCATACTTATATATAATGTATTTCTGATGACTGAATGCTAATTTGCCCCTTAAGTGTGAAATAATCGCAAAAGTCAAGTTGGTCATTAGAAAGTAGAATCATGAAAATTGACACAAACAATTATTATTATTATCACTTGATGTTTAGACTACAGCATTTCAGACCAGGTAATAGATGTCAAGAGCATGCTGTAAAAGGTGTTTTGCAGATAAAACTGGAATATTCATATCATATTGAATGTTATGAAAATATAACATCACTGTCCTCTCTGCAGGCCATGTGGGATCCCTTGTCAGACTGCAGTCCCCTCATCAGCGCAGCAGCCTCAGGTAAGCTCCGTCTGGTCCGCCTGCTGGTGGAAGGTGGAGCTCAGGTTAATGGGCGCAACCCCAGAGGTGAGACGGCTCTGCTGGCTGCCTGCAAGGCCCTGAGAGGGGAGCCTGCTGGGCCCGACACAGTGAAACTCCTCACATACCTGCTGCAGAACAAGGTCAGCCTGCGTTGACTGATATTTCCCATTTCAGAATGTGAGCTTAAATGCATACATACACAGGTCTGAATGCAGGCTCAACAGTGTATTGATTTAGGTTTATTTATAATGCATAGTAAATCTTCTGCTGCAGCAACAGAGGTATATTTTTAATGCATAGTAAACAGGTTCCTCACATAACCACTTCTGCTTGTGTCCTCAATTCACCTGCCGAACAGCTTCTTTACATTGTGATACAGTAGAAGACAACACACTGGACTCTGAGCCAAGATAATTAATGATTATATGGAGGACTGTGCATTAGAGACTAAACTGGCTCATAAAGTGTCCTCTCTCTCAAACCCAAAGCAACAGTACCACATTAGATTTTATGATCATTTGTAAATTACATGCAATTCTAATATAGTCTGGTTTCCCTGCAAACAAACACATTTGTCTAAATACACAGATGAGCTTGCTGACTGACTGTTAGTTCACCCTAACCCTTTGCTAAAGCTCCTAATGGTACACACTCCTTGAATTGTCATCTTATATCTATGAGATTAATTATAATATATTGATAAAACAAGTTCACAAGTTTCTTTTCTTACCTTTCAGGCAGATCCAAACGCCCAGGACCGTGGTGGCCGCACTGCTCTGATGTATGCCTGCATGAGGCGAGCAGGAGCTCAGGTGGCAGCCACTCTGCTGTCTGCAGGAGCCGACCCCAGTATGGAGGACTACTCCGGAGCTTCGGCTCTGGTGTATGCCATCGACACACAGCACCAACCCACACTGCAGGTAAAGTCAGAGACAGGGAAGAATGATTAAAAAAAAATGGGACAAATGAGGTGGGAGAGCAGAAGAACTACAGTAAACCATCTAAATATTTAATGTTTATAATCATATAAAGATGGTGGAGGAACTAGGCACATAAACTGCAATGTGAAAATACTTCAGACAAGCTAAAACATTCTCCTCATTAAAGTGATATAACATTATGAATAAAAATGATGAATAAAATCTATCTGTCAAATGTAGGAAAGGGATCAGATTGGTCAGATTAAACCACATACCTCACCTCTGCTCATATGCTTCAGGTGCTGATGGATGCCTGTCGGGCCAGAGGTCGTGACATTATCATCATCGCCACTGAGATGGGTGTGAACGGAGGCCCAGTGACCAGACGTTACCTAAATGTTCTTCCATCTCCCAACACCTCTCCAGTGTCCTGCATGTCCCCGTCTGACATCGTCCTCAAGACAGGCTCTCCCAACTCACTTGAGGGGGAAAACATCTTCAACTTCAGAGGAGCCAGTGAGTGACATTGATGATTTTGAATGACAGACAAAGAGAAGAGCTGTTGATTTACAAGGTAGAAAGACAGAAAAAACACAAAACACTCCCTGAATATTTTTTTATTTTTGCTGAGCTGCAGTTTTGCCACCTCTCACTCTGCTGCAGTGATGCACACGTTCACACCAAGACACTTTGACACCACTGTCAGGTGCAGTCACTTGTACAACAAAGCTCCCTATAGACCACACCCAGCCTCTGTAGTTGTGAGAGACGACAGGCTGGGAAACAGGCCAAAACATGCAAGACAACAAGATCATTTTGTTCATTATGTTTTCTGAAGTCAACAGCTAAGTTTCAGTCTCCTTTTCCAAGCAAATATGATGAAAAGGTTCTTATAGTGCTCAGAAAAATGGACATATACACAAATGGGTGACATCAGTCTATTGAGGAAGAAGTGTGTTATATGATAAAAAAGAAAAGAAAAGGAAAAAAAGCCACTAAATGGCCTTGCTCTGTCAATTGTCAATCTCCAAATTGAGAAATGAACTTTTAATCTCAAGGAACAGTCAGTAAATCCACTTTCTTCTGCATTATTCTCATTTTCATCTCATGTTAAAAGCTTGTTATTTTGAAACCATCCTCCATCTTAACATTATCCAGGTCTGTGCTGTTTAATATATAGAGAGACAGCTTCTCCATCTCAATGTTAAGATCAGTACCATCAACAGCAGTGTCTGTATGCAGACACTGTGCTCTTCTTGGATACAGCAGAGCAGGCAAGTCTAGACAGATGAGAACAAATGCCTGCTGGCTGAAATCATTAGGTGAGCACTCATTCCTCTGGACAGAAATGAAAATGTGTTGCCAGGGTGAGCTGATGCTAACTATCGGTGCATTATAGTAAAATAAGCCACATTTCCTGCCACAGTAACTGACACTTAACTCACACCACAGAAACTAAAAAAGAGTACCTGCATTTAAAGTTGGTGAAAGTTTGAGGGAGGAATACACATGATGAGGATGAAGTCATGGACTGAATTATATTTGGTTCTACAAGGTAAAATTCCACATGGAAATATCCCACTTGAGTAACAGTGGAACATAAGAAGTGATTGATGATTAATATACTATTATGTGTGACATCATCAGACGATTAATACTGACGCATCAGTGTTGCTCAAGTCTTACAAACTTTCCAAAGAATGTGATGATGAAACATCTTTAAATATATGTAGACAAAACAACTTTTATATGCAGATTCATTTAATTAACTTGCATATAAGAATGAACTAAATTGCATTAACATACAGTATATTACCCCAACCTGTTATACCATACACAGATTCATCTTATTTTTAATATATGTGCATACACAAACCTCTGAATCACAGGTATTTCATATATTTTCTGTCTTCATCTATCTGTCATAAACTGTGCTCACATTACTTTCCAGTTATTTTCCACCACTTTAGAAGGTGAATAGATTTAGAGAATGACTCACTATAGAAACAAGAATGTGTTTTCAGCCAATCTAGCATTACGGAGCAGTGGGAACAGACACAGGCTGGGTGATCGAAAACCTACTCATCCTCTGACTTTGCCTCCGGCTCCACCAGTGGGATATAATCTGAAATTGTCCAATATGCTGATTTGTGACCTACAGAACTACTGGTATTAGCTACATCTTGTTTATTGTTTTCTGATGTGCTCTATATTAACACCTGCTTAGAGGACGTATATATGGGATTCGGGCAGGATAAATATATTGGAGTTGACAGAGGAGGGAATTCTCCTCCAGGACAGACAGACACACAATAATCAGCGAAAAGGCTTTTCCTCATCCATTTCCAAAATGTGATTTACCCTGGCAAACTGTGTCTTCCTCACCTCTGTCAGGTCAGAGGGGAAGCAGCAGCAGCAGCAGCAGCAGCAGCAGCAGTCGACATCCGTCCTGTGAGCTGAGTCCACTGAGCCAGTGTAACACCCCGTCTCCCAGACAGAGGGTGTTATCTGAACCGTGGCTGGCCATTCACAACCTGGCCTGTCTGAGCAGAGCTTACGAGGAGGGCAGGAGGGAAAGGAGCCTGCAGGAGGAGCGAGAAGGAGAGGATTTAACAGGGGAGGGAGGGGAGAGTGAAGATGAGGAAGGAGAAGATGAGGATGAGAAGTCACCTTTGCATCAGTCCAGGATGGAAGAAAGGAGGAATAACAGACATGGAGGAGAGAATTACAACAGCTGCCGTGAGGATTTCCTCCCGAGGTTCTCCCGCTCCCTCACAGAGATCAGGAGTTCACCTCAGGTGACCTCCAGCAGAGTGGCCCCAAAGATGTGTCTGAAGCCTGGGGGGTCAACGCTGGACAAGAAGACCCAAACAAGCTCTGTGGATCAGCTTCCTGCCTGCCCATCAGCTCACTCCCAGCTCCGCAGGAACACCCTCCCCTCGGTCATGGTGGTCCCACCTCTGCTTCACCTCCCTCCTTTAGTCGACCCATCAGATTCTCACCTACAACAGATACCAGCACAGGTGTCCCTCTCCAAAAGCAGGAGCATGATGTTTCTGCCTCACCCGCCCACCTCTGCACCATCATCCAGAGCATCTGCAAGGCCAGGTCTGCTCCCCCCGCTGCCCCTCTCCCTCTCTGTCAACTCGCTGGTCACCCCCCCAGCCTCCAGCTGCAGCCAGCGGAGCAGGAGGTCACTGCGTCGACACTCAGTGCAGCTTGAACAGATCAGAGGAGGAGGGCGGAGCAGCCACTTGGGCATTTGAGATTTACCTAATTTACCTAATCCCCTTGAAATAAAATTATTTGACATGAGAAGGACTGAAGTTTAACGTAAAATGAAGCAACAGATAGGATTTAAGGACAGAGAGGGAGTTGTTAATTTACCCTGAATCCTCCCAGACAGGCCCACATGGATCTGTCCCCAAACATGGCTTGTTTTCTAGCAGGAGTGCACATGAAACATGGTAAGATAAAAAAAAAAAAAAATTAAAACAGATTAAAAGCAGTGAGAAAGCAACACATCTGTTAATGTGATTCAGCATCACTTAGAGTTTTTTGATAATGAGCTCCACAGTTAACTTCAAAAGACACTGGGATCATTAGTGGACATAAAACAATTACCTGATCATTCTGACGACTTGATCAATAGAAGATTAGTTCCTGATGATCAAAAAACCTGAAGGAAAAGAATAATGTCAAAACCTCATGTTTATTTGCTGGTTTTCAACAGTGTATTTCTGTAATGGTTGGAGGTTTAAACATGTTTGTACAAAACGCATAAAAAGATGTTAACTGGCATCGCTGAGCTCATGATGGCCATTTTTGTTAATCAATGATATATGATCAACCTAACATTGAAATAATTCATTTGAGCCCTAAATACAGAGGGATTTCATAGATTTTAAGAGATTTTTTTAAAAATATTTTTGGGGCTTTTTGCTTTTGATTGACAGGACAGTTTAGAGAGACAGAGACGGGGAATGACATGCAGCAAAGGGCCACCAGGGAATTGAACCATGGCCGCTGCAGTGAGGTCTATAGCCTCTGTATGTAAAGCGCCTGCTCAGTGAGCTATATAGTTGAATGTTAATCTTTATCATTCTGATAAATTTATTCATTGGTAAATATTGTTTTTGTTTTTTTTGCAGTGTTTGCTCACAACTTTTATACATCCATAAGTTAAATTTGGTTTTGGATTGGTGCATTTCATATTTTTTTTAATGTCTGAAAACGTAGGTTCATAATAAACATTGCTGTATAAACATCAAATAGTGTCTTTTCTGACTTTGTAACTATTTGGGCTCTAAGATTTGTTTTGTAGCCACCAGGTTGGAAACAGCTGGGTCGATCTATTATATATAGAGAGTATAGAGTTAACTCCAAGCCAAACAGAAAAAAAACTGGAGGTTAACCTGTAAATCCACAGAAAAAGAAAAAAAAAGTCTCCTGTTCATGGCAAAAGGAGTGAAGTCATTTTATTTGTTTTTAATATGTATCTACAACAAGGGGGACACAGGCAAAAACGACTGACAACTTGATGAAAATTAAAACAAAACCAAAAAAATGAAAATAAAGAAAAAAAAACATTTATTATCAATGCAGTTTTCCCACCTTTTTTCCAATAAGCAACATTTTTTTTTATCTAAAGAAACTTTACAATATAAAGAAACATACGAAGAAGGAACCTCTTATTTTACTACACGAGACATTTAGGATCTGAAACTACCCTAACATGAGATACAAAGCAACTCCCCAAGGACAGACTGCCTCATATTCAATACTGCTTTGTCATCAAGAGGAAAAATGAGGAACTGAACAGAAAAATCTTTACTCCCACTCCCAAAAATTCCTCTTAACCCTCCCTACCCCTGAATGTTACAGTATTATACATCAGCACAATAGAAATACAGAAATGATCAACGTTGTGACGGCTTTACTTACAGGACAGAAAGATAGAGAGAAGTTTGACTGCATTTTATACAACAGTATTTCAAAGTACAGGGGAGGAAACGCCCGTTCCCGCACTCTCTCTCTCTCTCTCTCTCTACCTCGTCTTAGCAACAAATCTGTCCGGTATTTTTATTCTTTTTTTCCCCCCTCTTTTGCTTTTCTTGAACATTTCTCCCACCCCATTTTTAAATAGATAAAAAAAATCCTTCATAGTAAAGTCTGTTCTCTGGTCCCTGGTGTGTTGGATTGAGAGCCAGTGTCCTGTGTGCCCTGCTTTCTGTTTTCAGTTGTGTCGAGAAGGTAAAAGCTGAAATGCAGTGCATCGGAGGCAGACGAAGAAGGGACAAGTTTTATTATGAAAAACTGACCTCTTTTGCTCTGTTCTTGCAAATTTCTCTGTTAAAAATGGCAAAAAAAAACTGAGGAAAAAAAAAAAACAACAACACCTTGCCACCTCAAACCAACAGTTTCCAAGAACAGAGGCAGAGGACGGAGGCTTTTGGACAAGAATCAATTATAAGAGTTTTCAAGGAAATGTGTGTGTGACAGTGAGTTATCTAAAGGCGTTCACACACACTCGACTAGAAAATCTTCCTCCCTCATCCTCTTTACGAACCCTTGACGCTACAGCTCTGATGCACAGTAAAGCCCCACGTTTTGTCTATGATGAGGTGAAATAGCATAATAGTCTATAGCAGCTCCAGTTTCTGTTTCTCATCATTCATATTATTTCTGAGTAAAAGACACACCATCTCTGAACAAATACACAGTTGCCCGAATCAGCACGTTTCTGATCAACTGTTAAGTTGTGATCTGAAATATCAAAACATGTCAATGATATCAAAATGCATTTTACAGTATTTACAAAAAAAATTAAATCAAAAAGATGGAGAGTTGTACAAAAAAAAAAAAAAAAAAAAATCAAGGGGGG
>OMNW01020020.1:0-14155 GCA_900303245.1 Selene dorsalis | reverse complement strand
CCACCACCACCACTACCACCACCATCAGACCTGCTGAGGACAGATGCAGAGCGTGGACTGTCCGGTCAGCCGACAACGTTCGGACTCCTCTCATCTGAATTTTTTGGGATATTTTGTGTTGTTTGGTTTTTGCCGCCACCCTTTCACACAGGAAACTGCTCACAGTGCCAGCCTTGCTTCAAGATGCTCAGATGCCAACACTTCTCAGCTGGTGGCCACTTTACTAACACAATCGCTTACACACTTCTTCGCACAGCACCTTCTCATGTCGCCCACATTTCATAGTGGTGCTCGGTGTAGATCAGTCAGAGATTTGTGACTTGAAAAACTAGTCCGCAGTATTTCCTGTGAGGACGTACGTCACACAACAGCATAATGATGTCGCCCTCTATGATTAGCTTGTCTTATTGCCAGTAGCTAGTCTGCTATAGTCAGCTAACATTCCTAATATCATCATGCAACCACTACGAGGTGTGGTGCTCCTGAGCCGTTTAGCTCACCTGTTGATGTTTTAGCCTGCTGCACAGTGCTGTTGTTCTTTCTTTTGTTTCGTGGCCTTCATGATCGACCTCCTGCCTCCAACAGACTCCACTGTCCCTGATGATTTTAAACATTTCTGTCTGATTCAATATGATTAAATATGTGGGGACCTGGAAACATCATGGTATATTCTGTTGATTTCAAGGATCCTGCTAATATATGCATACTATATTGTTTTTTTTCTGTTTGTTTTTTTTGCCTTAGTCCAGAACTACTCTGTGTGTGATGACAGTGATGGCCAATGAGCTGCAGGCTTTGTGATGCACAGATGGATGTGAGAGCAGAGGTGACGGTTCTCACAGTTTTCCATCTTTAACGGAGAGAACCCGGTGTGGCCCCTTCACTTCTCTCCAGGTGACCTCTGCGTGACCTCTGTGTGTCCACCAAAAGGTCCGAAATGCTACAAAGTGCAGTGCAGGTCTTGTTGCTGATGTGTTTGTGTACAGATGACACTATATTTATTCTAAAACTGATTAAAGAGTGGTGACAAGTCTCTCACTGCACCTACTGAAAGTACAAAGCTTCTGTTGATTCTGATTCCACAGCTGTGTCTTCTCAGGACATACTCATTGTCTTATATTATTTTCCTTTGATGTTCAACTGTCTGTTGTTCCTGGGCGAGGTATCCTGTCCTGTCCAGTCTCCATATTCCTGTGACATGTGTCCTTCCTGCCCTGCCCTGTTCTACAGCATCACCTACTTCCACTCTCTCCATGGCACTATACGACAGACAAAGGTCCTCAATGAATCTTATGTTTGTGGGACTCTCAGACCCTTCAGCAGCACCGCCACTACACCAAAATATCCACTTGTACAAAAGAAATATTAAAAATCAATATAAAAATCTTAAAATCTGCAACACTGTGCTCCATTTTGTCTGATTTCCTAGACAAATTTCATCCATTTTGACGTCCTTCTGTTAGCCTGAAGACACTGTTGTGCTAAGCTAAGCCTGTACAGTTTGTAATGAATGTTGAGAACAGTGGGAGGTTTTGGTCATTGTCAGATATACAGACAGGACAGAATAAGAACTGAAACTGACCAAACTTTAACCTCAAAGGCTGCAAGTCTACACTGAAGTCCTAAAATCTGTAGTTCCTCTACTGACCACTAGAGTGAGGCTCCAACAGTGAGTCAGTCTCTATAGACTCCCATGTTAAAATGTCCAATTTTACAGCAGAAATAAACATGGTCACAGCCTGGGACAAAAACAAGTCTCGACAGATTAATAATACATACCAGCTATTTACATTTTATTATTTTGAGTGACAGGTGGGTGGAGTCTTAGCTGTCTGATGGGCATCTCCTCGGCTAAGACGAGTCACTGAACGTGACCTCTTGTGCTCTTTAGCAGGTGTCTGTGTCTGTGTTAATTAGCTTAGCCCGTTTACAAGTTAATTAGACAGCAAATGAATAAGCCTGAGAACAGGACACCCAGACACTCACCCATAAGCTGAGACAGTTGAGAACATTTCACTTTATTGCAGGTTATAATACATAATTAATAAAACCTGGATCCTCCTGGATTTTGTACATCAAAATAAAGATAACAATACTATTCAGCCAAAATCTAAATCCAACATAACAAAAAAACAAAAACCTAATACTGTGCATTTGCTTTTTTCACATTTAAGTGTGTTACAGAGTATTTCACAGGGCCAAGGATACAGTAGGTCTTTTATTTTGGTGCAGTCTCTTCTACATCCTGTACAAACTGACAGCTTCATATCTACAGAAGCTGTTTGTTTCACCTTCAACTTGTCGCTTTTATGAGTTCCTCAATGTAAACAGCTGTGACCTTTCTTCTGTGACAAACATGAGCAGACTCTCCCTTTGTGCACATGAAGCACTAAAACTCAAAATACAGTTAGATACACACAAATAGAATAAAATCAACTGTACAATAGACTATGAGAACGTCAGGTTGTGATCCGTGTTCCTAACATAACACCTAGCTTTTAGACTGAAAGGAAAGTCATGTTTAACACGTGCACAAGATGTTTTGTGTGTTTTTACAGAGATTTCTTCTCATATGTTCCCTCACAGCAGCCCTCACTCCTCTGATACACACATATTCACAACAGTTTGATCCCACAGTATTGTGCGTGCCCGAGATTTTTTTCTTGTTTTGTTTGTTTGTTTGTTGCAGGATAAGAAAGTGTCTGCAACAAAAACTCAACAGGTCCAGATTTCAATGTGGATTTCCAGTTGTACAGCAGGTGGAGCTGATTCTCCATCATACCAGTGGAGAGGGAGACAACCCAATCCCAGTGCCCACCTGCATGGAATCGCAGACTCATGAGACCTCAGTCTGTCCCACTGTCAAACCATCAAGTACTGAACCCTCTTGTAGACATTTTGTGCTCCTTGTGCAACTGTTCTGTAGGTCTTTATCTTTGCAGACTGTGGGCGAAGGACCCAAAGTTCATCGCATTGTGATGTTAAACAGGTTTGCCATGGTTACCAGGGGAAGCATGAAGTCCAGAGGCATGAAAAGAAATGTTAACACGGGCTATAAAACAAACAAACCAAAAATAAAACTAAGAAAGAGGATGGTTAAGGAAGACGCATAAAACCAACATTTATATTACAAGAGAGTTTACCTGTACAAACAGAGCTCAGTAGCAACTCAGAGCCAGAACTGTGTCAAGATGGTCTATTTGTCCTATCATGTTGATGAATATGCACATATATATAAACAAATATAAACAAATATGCTTTCATCAGATCTGATCCAACATCGTCTTATTTTTGTTTACAAAGAGGGGATTTAAAAAAAAAAAAATTGCACAGAAAAATTCACAAAGCCACAACTGTACACAGGATGTTTTGGCATTGTCAAGGTGATGTGATTTCTTTTTAATCCTTGCAGTCTCTCCCAGGCAATCACTCCCCAGGTGACACCAGTAAAGTCTGTGAGGGTTCAGGATCAAGGCCTTATGGGGGAGTTGGGACTGTGAGACTGGGCCAGGTGAGGTTGTTAACACAGCTCAGGTCAAAGATCAATCAAGCCATCTATTTGTATTAATATAAGGGAGGGTCCAGCCCCCCCACTCCACACAGACCTGATCTCTTCACTGGCAGTGATGTGTCATGTACATCAGTGTTTGTTCACTGGGGGCAGTTTCCGTTGTGTTTTGACTTATTTAAATAAATTCTCTCATCAGTGTGATTGATCTGTTTTAAAACAGATTCATGTCTTTAAGTTGGACAGTTCTGAGTAAAACTAGACAGATAAGCTGTGGTGACCACGTGTGTGTTCCTGGAACAGTACAGTGCAGCTGCACTGCTCTGGATGCTGATTGTGCCTCTAATACATCTACTGATATCGTGTCTCAGTGAATGTGATCCAGTCTCCAGCAGCACCATTCACCACCTAGTGATGATGCTCCAACTGTGGAGACAGCAGAAGTTTGTGTGCTGATGTTTTGAGCTGCTGTGATTCTTACTGCAGCTCTTCGGTTTTCCTCTGTGCACTATGACAGAGGGCTGTAACCACAGAGACACAGTGATTCAACCTCCAAGCTTTAACTCGTCTCTGTTAGATGCAGAGCAGCAGCTCTAGGTCAGCACCTGTCCTCCTCCAGCAGGGGGCTGTATTCTACAGCATCTGTCCTTCACTTCAGCCCAGAAGTCACTACGTTTTCACAGTTAGTCCCGTGCACCTGCCCGCGGTGCTGGGATCAGGATTACCTAGGACCCCTCCTACCCCAGTTCAGATGAGTCTTTCCTCTGGCGGGACTTTGAGCATGCTGTCCATCTCCAGTCGAGCTCCAGCCATCTCCTGAGAACTGGGGCTGTATGCGCCTTCAGACTGTCTCTTCTTCCTCGCTGTGAGCAGCATGAAGGTCGAGCTGATGACCAGTATGAGCACGCAGAAGCAGAGCAGCGGGATGGCGACCACCAGCCAGGGGACGCCCTGTTTATGAGTTTGTTTCTGCAAGAGCACAGAGGGCAGAGGTCGTGAGTTACTGATCTACACAAGGACTAATATATCAGAAAACTCATTGTCATTGCTGCATTTGTGGTTTGAAGTTTCCTGCTTCAGCACCACAAAGACACAGCCTATATAAATCACATGTGCATGTTTAAAAATGTCGTCAGTGGAAAGACTATTTTTGAGAAGAAAGATGTGAGAGACATACATTCATGTCACAGATGGATCCGCTGTATCCAGGAGGACATTCACACACAAACATGTTGAACCGGTCGAAACAGGTGCCACCGTTTCGACACGGGTTGGACTCACACTCATTGATCTCTGTTTCACAGCTGCAAGACAGAAAACACATAAAGTCCCATGTTCATAAAGTGATGAATGGATGTACAGCACTGACACTGGTAACAGGTCATAATAACAGTGGAATCACATAAATAAACATAAATCATCCATGTTAATCCTTGAAGTTTATAAGAATAAGAATAACACCTTTTCACTTTATTGTCTGTTCTAAAGTCTAAGCACCAACTCTACCTGCACAGATCAGCACATCCCTCACACACTTAAACACAGGAGAAGAGGGGTTCAGACCCCGAATCCTCTTCCTATGAGGCAAGCTGCTAACCACTGCACCACTGCACCATCTCTGTTGTGAGCCATGTTTCTATTTAAAATTATTCTGGAGCCGTCGTCCCCCTTAGTTTTAATGAGACTAGCACAACACCTGGGTGGCTTTCAGCTCAGATTCCAATCTGTGTTTGAAATAATCATTATTTCATTTGATTGTAAATACTCTGCTCAGGTTTTCTATATATTTTAGTGAAGTTACTGCAGACTGGCATGAAATTTGCTTTGAAAAAGGATGAATGTATCATGGCCATAATATTTATATATTGACTTTATTTATTTATTTCTTCTTTTTCCTCAGTGTGGCCCTGAGTCTACTCTGTCATATTCTTTCATGAAATATTCCTGTCTGGACCCACCTGCTGCCTGTGAACCCTGGTATGCATGTGCAGTTAGCTCCCCACAGCCCGTCATTACAGACACCATCATTTTCACACTGCACGTCTTTACCACACTCCAGTGGAGGATAGACCCACCTGTTGGTAAAGATATAAAACGTTGATTAATTGGATGAATAAATGAATGAATGAATTGATTAATTAATGTGCAGCACTGTATAAACAGAGGGATGAGGGAGTGCTCACTGGCAGAGGGGACCCCTGTAGTCCTTGGGGCATGTACAGGTGTACATGTTGGGGCCGTCCTGACAGGTGCCTCCATGTTCACAGGCGTGATGTTCACACTCGTCCAGATCCTCTTGGCAGAGCGTGCCAGCAAATCCGTCGTGGCAGCGGCACTCGAACCCGGCTAAGTAGTCTTTACAGCTTCCATGGAGACAGGGCTGAGACGCACAGTCGTCTGTGTCCGTCTCACACTGCTCTCCCTCCCAGCCAGAGTCACACAAGCAGCCGAACTTATTAAAAAGGTCCTCACATGTGCCTCCGTTTAGACAGGGCCCTGAAGCACAGACGGGGGTGCTGGTACACCCTAAGTGAATCTTTGGTTTTCCCACTAAATGGAACTGAGATGGCTGTGGGGCTTTAAAATCATCCATAAAGGGAAGGTAGACTCCACCCACCCTCACTGCACCCATGCAGCCGGTGAAGCTCTCCGCAACGGCCACTGTGGCCCCCTCCTCGTTGAGGAAGTGCAGGCTGCCTGTGACCTCTGGCACACTGCTGCTGTCTGTGATCCCGTCCACGGTGATGACCCAGGGAGAGGCCTGGCCGTCCTGCTCGGCCATCGAGATGTTCACGCGGTGCCAGCTCCCATCAGCCACTCGACGAACTCCCGTGAAGGTCATTGTCTCCACACTGTTGCCTGTGTGGATCTCCACCCGCACCGAGGAGTCCAGCAGACCCACCATCAGCAGGTCGGAGCCCCAGGAGGCCCTCAGGAGAACGGCGTTCTCCGACCGGGTCCGCACTTCCATGTATATGTTAGAGACGGGTTCAGACAGAGAGCCTCCAGAGCTGTACTGTACAGGGTTGTTCTCAAATGTGGCGTTGTACACACCTGAAGGTCAACATGGAGAAAAACACATTTTATATTTATATTAAAGAAACAGCCTGACAAACTGGATTTGAGTTTGTCTGCTGTAGAAGCAACCAACACCACCAACAGACCTGCAACAACTTTCTCTTCAGCTCATGGTACCTGATCCAGAGCACTGATCCAAAAGCAAGAGTCCAATCACTCACTTACTCACTCATTATTAATATTCATCATCATCTCTGTCACATAAGTAAACCAGCTATGAGACAGACAGACTGAAATACATGCTGTCTTACAAATGATTTGTCTGAGCAGCACAGTGGAGCCATGTAAGGAGTATTGTGAATCTCAATAGGCAATAAAGTCACATACCTAACTAACATAACTGGTAGCTAATGGTAGCATAGTAGTACATTTTGGTGTGCCTACATCTAGATAGTGGATAAAACTAACCCATGTCCCTATACAGAGAACAAGGCCCAGACCTCACAGATTGGAAGTGAGTTTGCATTGAGTTCAGTTTGCAGTTGATGACTAGCAGAGCATCATAATTATTTTCTAACTGTGATTTGTTTGACTTTGTCAATATGAAATTGATCAGTTATCGCTTTACAATTAAATCTACAACAAAAGTGAAGATGTGTGAATGTTGTCTGTAGAGACAAAATAAGACGATAGGAAAATTGTGACATCATGCAGATGTTCTTACATTCATATCCATCATGGAGGTCCACACAATGGCCGCCATTGACACAAGGATCGCTAACACACCACACTCGTCTTTCACAGGTCTTTCCGGTGTATTCCTCCAGACAGGAGCAGGTGAAGTCGTTGAATGTGATGGTGCACTCTCCTCCGTTCAGACAAGGCTCCGCCTGTAGGGGGGAAGCACTGAGGTTTCAGATTGTCCAAACACAAGGACCTCAGACAGATACAGCTGTAAAGCCTGTGAGTCTTAACTGTGGTTGATGGCTGATTGTTGCTCCCTCTACTTTCTAAACAAGGCAGTTATCTCTTGGTGTTGTGTGGGGGTCTGTAACTGTGGCTCATTTGGTGTTTGAAGGAAGAAGAACAAAGAGGGTAAGAAAACTGTCTCTTACCTTGCAGGTGTCATCACTGACACAGCCCTCCTTCACGTTCTCAGCATCACTTGGTAAATACACTTCCTCCTCATCCGAACTGTTCCAAGCATCCACATCCAGATGCGCCGAGTCTAATCGGAAGTCTTGCAGGCAACCTTTATAATGTCCTCCCCATATATCAGAGTCCCAGTCTCCTGGAAGTCCTCCTATGTACGCCTGATCTCCACTCTCAATATTCACCTCAGGGATCTCTCCGACTCCATAGCGAAGGCCTGCATGCTCAAAGATCACCTGCCTGTGCAGGACCTCCACCTGCAGAAGCTGCTTCTCACCAGTGGTCACGAAAATGGGCGCAGTCAGGGGGGCACTGTTGGGTAGAGAACTGACCAACACCCTCCCCATACCAAGGTAGACTGAGAAGTAGACCTCGCCCCCCTCCTCCTCTGTGGGCTTCCTGAGCTGGAACAGCAGCCCATCTGGCTTCAGAGATCTCAGGAAGAAGGACACGTTGAAGCTGCTGCCGAGGCTCTTGCCAACGTCGTAGACACTGAAACTTACTGTGTCCTCATGGCTGTAGGTCCACGATGGGAACTCTGTCAAAGAGACATGACAGTTTGAAATGATCACAGGAAAAAAGAATAGATCATAAAATAAGATAATGAATACATTTAACAACATTTCCTGAGACATTGGCACTGAGCATGTTAGTTTAACTTATTATCTAGATGAAATATAAGCACTGCTAAGATGGCAAAGGTGAGTTTCAAAACTGCTACAAGGAGGCATCACCTTTACAAACAGTCTATGGCAAGCATCTCCAAACTATTCCTCAAAGGGCCGGTGTAGCTGCAGGTTTTTGTTCCAACAAACCAAGAACACACTGTTTGACCAATCAACTGTCTGCAGACTGAGATCAGTTGATTAACTGAGTCAGGTCTGGTGTGCTGCTGCTTGGTTGGAAAGAAAACCTGCAGCCACACCGGCCCTTTGTGGAATAGTTTGGAGATGCCTGGTCTATGGTGTAAATACTTTGGTGGGTGGACTATGGGTGTACAGGCTTTCAGATTTACACCATATAATAAAATCTTCATGAACAAATAACGCACATGATAATAAAGACCCTGCAGGTGGTAGTGGTGCTTACCTTCAGAGCAGCTCTCACTGTGGAAGGGACGGTAGCAGTCACACTGATAGCTGGTCCACAGGTCCACACAGCGTCCATGTCCAGAGCAGGGATCAGGGTTACACCATTCAGTCTTACTGCAGCCCAGCTCATGGCCTTGGTCCTCTGGAAGTGTCTGGGGTAGGATAGGCTTCGAGTCAATCATCAGGTCTTCCATACATCCAATAAAGCCTGAGCCACTAACGGTGTACTCCAAAAGCTCCTCTGGTGCTCCGCCTATGTAAACGTTAGTGAAGGCTTCAGCTGGCTGGAAAGGTGATTCATCTGTGCCACCATCCATGACTCTACATCCATCCCTGTCACAGCCTGGGCCTTTCAGAATCAAGATCAGACCTTCTTTATCTATAAACACGTGAGCATCCCTCCAGTCTCCATCGCTAACCAGGCCGGAGAATGTTACATCCAGTTCAGACTCCTCAGAAAAGGCTTTTGCATGAAGACCACCATTGACAATCTCCAGGAGGAGGTGGTTGTCCACATCCCCTCTGTAGATGAGCAACATGTTGGGTATGGTGGTCCGGAAGCGAAGCTGTACCCCGACGCCTCGGTGAACACGGTGCTCAACCTCCCTCCGGGTCCTTTCTTCCAGAGTCACCTGGATGTGGATGAATCCAGGGGTGGAGAAAGAGAAGGTTGTTTTTGTGGAGCACTGCTCATCGTAGAACCCATGAGGGCACAAGCAGGTGTGGCCGTGCTCTCCATCCTCCAACCACGGGTGGCAGGTGGCTCCGTTCTGGCACTCATGGTCCACGCAGCCGTAGAGCTTCACTTCACAGTGGTCTCCTCCCCAAGGGAGTTCACCTGGCTCTGCGTCGGGACAGTGGCAGGTGTAGGACGCCCTGCCGTCCTCACACCAGCCACCGTTCTGACAGGGCTGGCTCTCACACTCATCGATGTCCACCTCACACAGCTCACCTGGAAGGAGATTAAACTAACAGTTAGATATTGTGGTGAGTGCTAATAGACAGCAGATGTTTTTTTCTTGTATGTGTTTCTTTCCAACACTTTCTGATTTATCTCCTCGACCTGGCTCCAATCCCATTGGATGATGTAAAATCTTTCAAGGAGCTATTTGTAATATTTCTCTGCTAGTCAGGAGAAGGTGGCGTTGATTGTCACTTCATAAGAGCTTCAGCCATCATTGTCCTTATTATACAAGAGGTTATCATATGTCACTTAGGTGGCATAAGCTGGTTAGAATAGCAATGGACAGTTAACATTAATGTTTGTTTCCACCTCTGGAGACAGATTTTGGTGAGAAAAAGTATGAAATTAGATGAACTTGCAATGTTTCTTCTGGACTGGTCCGTAAACAGCTGTTAATGTGACATTACTTAGAAATAGCTCAATGAAAAAACACCTCAATGATATGTAGTTTAATTATCTTTTCAAACAAATGGAAATGTTCCAGGTTTCTTGTGGTTGGCCTCATGGAAATGCCTTCAACATCCAGGGAGTCCTGAACTGATGAGGTTGTTGGTGGAGAGTGGTCCATGCTATAACACTGGTTTGATCTATGACTCCCAATGGTTAGTGGTTGTCTGTTATTACGAAACTCACCCAGAAAGCCATCAGGGCATGTGCAGGTGTATCCTGAGATCTTATCCTCACAGGTGCCTCCATTCTGACAGGGTTCAGACTCACACTCATTGATGTTGACAGAGCAGTTCTCTCCTGTAAAGAGAAGGAAATCGAATTATTCTCAGGAGGTTTAAACAGTGTGAGTGGTGAGATATTTGCTGATTAGCTCTGTTAGTGTTACTCAACCTGCAAATCCAGCCTGACACTGGCAGATGTATCCAGCTGCATCTGCAAAGCTCAGCTCCCAGTCCAGCTCCCAGTGAGACGGGTCCGAGCGCTCGAAACACTCCCCGTCGTTCTCACAGGGCTGCTCCGCACACTCATCTATGTCGATCTCACAGTTCGGCCCTTCATAACCTGGAGAAACAAAGATCACACTGAACACATGAAAGATTCTACACACCCAGGGAGAAGATGCTGGATACAAATAATTGGCTCTAAGTCAGATGATCTAATCAAAGCTTTATGAAAATGGTCTGTAGGCTTAGAGGTACATGGGTCATGGCCCAGTCATCTCAGGTCACCATGGCTGTGTGCTGGGACAGAAATGATTTGTGTTGTACAGTGCGGGTCAGCACCTGGCCAGCAGAGGCAGTCGTATCCTTTGACTCCCTCCATACAGGTGGCGCCATGCTGACAGGGGTCAGAGGCACACTCAGGGATGTCCACCTCACAGTGGTCACCCTGGAATCCTGTCTCACTGCAGTCACATTCGTAGCTGAAAGAGACACGCATGTTTTTTTTTTTATACAGCACAAAACCAAATGACCACCATCATGGCTAAAAGCTGAGATAATAACAACTTCTGGATGCCGACTCCCAAAGTCCCAGTTTTTTTCACTTGCTGTGTGTTGGTGGTGATTTTTGCTACATGAAGGACTCACTGGGAACAATGTTCCCTGGTGTTTGTGTTTGATGGGAGCCAATCTTTCTAACACTCAGACATCTACACCAATGTTAACCCAATGAGCATATGTTTGGGCTGTGGGAGGAACACAATATGACACACATCAATATGTTACAACACAACACAATATGATACAAATTGGTACATTACAATATGTTAGAATACAGTACAATACATTAGGATATGATATAATAAGGCGCTATTTGAAATTTAGGCAGCAGTAGGTCTGGTTGCTCTAGATCTAGATTTTCCATCACTGGGAATCTACATCACTGTGATCACTGTAGAGGCTCCCACAGATAGGAATAACCTTCATACCTGTTCACCATGTCATGACAGACGGCTCCGTTCTGACAGGGGTCACTGGCACACTCATCAATATCCACCTCACAGTCGATGCCGTCAAACCCAGGAGGACACTCACACGAGTACATGGCAATCAAGTCCTGGCAGGTGGCTCCATTAAGACACGGATTGGACTCACACTCGTCTATTTCAATCTCACAGTTGCGACCTGTAGGAGGGGAGAGTCAGTGACAGCAGTGATGGTTAATGTGTACAGTGGATGATCAGTCACATTTTTGTAAATCCACTACGACTATTCTGGTCCACAGATATCTTTACATTCTCCAAGTGACATGTGAGAGTGACAGGGGAATGCACCACTCTCAGATAACACAGAGCAGGCTGCACAAGAAAAGCAGGATGGGAGTGTTTTCTCTCACTCTGCACAATGACTTTATCTGAGCCACAGATAAAGACATCTTAATGTGCACTTAAAATACTCCTCGTGCCCACTTTATCAGGAACAAACAAACTTTGGAGATGACAAACCTCCAGAGGAACAAGTAAAAGCAGAGAGTCTTTGTCTCAGTCTTCCTTCACTGAGGAGATGATTGATAATGACTTTATCAAACATATTCTTTCACAGGTTGATACAAAAGCTGAAGGCGGAGCTTCTGTCTCTCAGTAATATCACTCTATGATTTTTTTACACCTGCAACACTCAGGTGTGATGACTCAGTTGTGAGTCTGTCGTTCTGTATTCAAAGTGAGTGCATGAAAGAGTGGGTCATGGTTACAAATACAAACACCTGGATAGGCTTATGGAGCTAATCAGATTTAGGAAAAGATTGTGATTTGAGTTAAGGTAAACTTTCCACGGGGTGCTCTGGTGGGTGTGTGGTCAGAGAGCATGTCCCATGTGGGTTCTAGCCTTTATGCAGGCGATCGCAGGTTCAACTCCTGTCTGGGATGATCATTTACTGCATGGTCCCAAATTTCCTCTCCCTATTTCCTGTCATACCTCCACTTTCCTATCCATCAAAGGCTTGAATTCAAGAAAAAAATAACTTAAAGGAGACATATTATGTTATTCCATATTTTAGAACCTCCTTACAATGTTATGATGTCATATGTCCATGCTGAACCTCTGCAAAGTTGCACAACATTAGCTACAGGGGTCCTGCTGTAATCCACCAACGAGATTTCACGTGGTTTCCAGTGTCTCTGAACACTCTGTGACGAGATCTCTGTGAGATTTATGCAAAACCTGACATCAGGTTTTACCGTCCACTTAGGACCAACGCTCAAACTGCAAGGGATCTGCTCCCACTCCGAAGAAGAGATGTATGTCTCGGTAAAACACTCCGTCAGTGTTTTAATTTAATGCAGAACATGCCTCCTTTACAAAGAGAGGCAAGTTTTCCATAATGTTAGATAAGCTGTGTGTTTATGTGTAACGTACCTGCAAAGCCCGCCAGGCATTCACACTGGTAGTGGTCCTTCTCATTGATACAGGTGGCGTTGTTCTCACAGGGCCGTGATGCACACTCATTGATGTCAATCTCACAGTTGTAGCCCTGAAAGCCCGGCACACAGAAGCAGTGGAACTCGGCCACTCCGTCTACACAGATGGCTCCGTTCTGACAGGGCTGAGACAAACACTCGTCCACATCCTCCTCACAGGTCTTCCCCTTGAACCCTGGTGCACAGTTGCATTCGAAGCCCTCTGGTTGTAATATGCAGGTCCCATCGTTGCTGCAGGGTTTGTCGATGCAGTCGGTCACATGCGTCCCACAGTCCTGTCCTCCGAACCCTGCGGGACACCTGCAGAAGTATCCGTTCAGCTGGTCCACACACATGGAGCGGGGTTCAGTGCAGGGGTTGCTCTCACACTCGTCCACTTCCTCGGTGCAGTTGTCCCCTGTGAGTCCGTCCGGACAGACGCAGTGGTACTCTGCGGTACCGGGGACGCTGGTGCAGTCTTCACATGGTGCAAAGACGCAGGCGTCGTAGAGTTCATCGCATTTTTTGCCCATGTATCGGACCCCGTCTCTGGCACAGATGCAGGCGTAGTCATCCATGGTGTCCACACAGGTGGCTCCGTTGTGACAGGGAGCAGACAAACACTTGTCTGAGGTGGCGTTGCAGAAGATACCTGAGATGGACAGGAAAGGTTATGCAGGGTCAAAGAAACATGTGATGGGTCAAAGCAACATAAACATAATCTATACTTGACTCTTGTATCCTCTTTAATTAAAGCAGCTGGAGTCAACCTGTATTTCATTGAAGTGCTCAACACTGAGAGAAAGACCATGTCAAATGTAGTAAAGCAGCAGCAGCTCTGTGGTGATGGGAGAGGTCAGAGGAGAGTGGACTGGCTGATTGGAGCTACAGTTACTTAGATAACCACTGTTTACAACTGTGGTGAGAAGCTTCAGAGTGAACAACACGTCAGAAGACCACGTCAGGTTCCACTTCCTGTCACCAAGAGCAGAAACCTGAGACCAACAGTGGACAGATGAAGACCTGTTCTCATGGATCTGGATTTGTGCTGAGGCAGCAGATAGTCAAAGGCA
>OMNW01020019.1:6152-18978 GCA_900303245.1 Selene dorsalis | reverse complement strand
GTGAGAAAGTAACAGCACTTAGTTCCAGTTTAAATCCATATACTGGTTATGAAGGTAAATAAATAACTCTGTCCACAGCTCCTGCTCCCCTGAGTGAGACGCTAAAGCCCTAAGTGCTCCAGTGGGGATGAGTCCGTTTTCACAAGATGAATAAATAATAAAACTATGAGAACAAAAGTCTGTAATGCTGCACTGATTTTTTAATGAAGAAAAAAAAAACACAGAAAGGACATCAGGGGATATTTCAGATTTCTGAGACTTTGAATGCATTTAGTGGTCTCCTTGTTTTCCTGAGGTCTGAAGCTGATATAATTTCATTTTATTCAGGACCTGCAGACTCTAGATAACTCAGCCTGCTGGGAGGGTGTGTGTCTGCATCTGTATGTATGTGTGTGTGTGTGTGTGTAGGACATTTCTGGGCAGCCTCCGTGCAGCAGTGGAGGCAGTCTGCTGAGCTCACTGAGGTGTGTCAGCTTAACACACAATGATATCTGGCTCCTTCTGAATAGGACAAAACAGTGAAGGCTTGATGCTCCCCGCTGAAGGTTTCTCATTCTGTCAGCAGCTGCTGTCCATGGGAAACAACTCAAAGTCAAGGCTTTTATTCTGCACTCGACCCTTGTAGCCCCGCCACTCTGTGTTTAAGAGTGTCGCATGCTCACATGACCTTGAATCATGTGTGGACATGCAAGTATTGATGGACTAAAGAATACTTATAGTGCCATCACTCATTCGGGCCATGTGATATCTCCACGGCGATTGAATCCATACCTCCATGAGGAGACATCATCATCGCTAGAAGACAACAGTTCTGCCATGTCTGCATTACCACGGTACATGAACTCATTATTTCAAACCCAAGTTGCATCAATAAATGACAAGACTGCGTCACATCACTTCAGCTGTGCATAGGTGGAGGGAGAGGAAAAGGAAACAAATCTAAATTTAACACCAGTTCTGCTGTGCCTGTGCTGAAAAAAGGGGGTCATATTCTCTGTTGCAATCGAAGGCAGCAGTCAGAAGAACATCTGTACAGTTCACACTGTTTGGCCATGGTTGCAACACTAAATAACTAAAGGAAATGTCACCACAGAATACAACATGATGCACTGCGGGTGCACTGAATAAAGCAGTGCATGACAGTACTTGTCAAATTCTCCTACGCTCATAAAGATTACAGAGGCGATGGGGTTTTCATTTTGATAAAGGCAAACACTTAATTGGGTGAGGCAAATGTGATTCTCATTTATCAAAAACTGTGCAGTCTCAACACACACATGTACATAAGCACAGCTGCACTTCCATAATGTCTATATGGAGGCAGGACGGGAGATTACACGGACGGTTCCTCCATGCTAAATCTCCTTTCTGCAGCCCCCCGTGAGATAAATATAGAATTAACTTGGTAGTTCTCATTTTCTGTTTTTCTCTCTCTCTCTGATTTCAAAGTGTAGATTTCTACAATCAGGTGCTTGATGACTTCGTGATGGCATCTCCCGGCAGCACCCGTCTAAAGAGGGGCGACTGCCTGAAGTCATTAACTGCGGAGCGACAAAAGTAACTGCAAGATGGTGAGAAAAGTTCCAGCAGGCGCAAGTTAGTTCCTTAAATGTTGACACATATGCCACCGCACTCACTATAGCTACTAGTAAGATAAGGTAACTATTGCCTTGTCATAGCACAGACAACTCATGGATTATCTGAGAAATACAGAGGGGCTCTCCCAAATTCACCGCTGAGCTGGGTGTTTGAAAGCTGCCTGATGTCCTGTATGTGGCGAGCCCAAGATTATGAAAGCACAGAGCAAGTTTTCAAGTATTCAAATGCACTGGTAGCAAAGCAGGTGGCAGATCTGAAGTGTCAGCAGCTCTGGCAACTGCATTTCTACCACCATGGGAATTGTTTGCTTGCAATGCCGTCTTTTATGTTTCATGGCCAGCTCTGCAGTTGGACTATTTTGGAGACCAGCTGGTCTGCAAGATCAACTAAAGTATATCATCTTTCCCTATACACGTGAAGGATTAAAACTGCTTGTTCATAGTTTTCCTTGCCAACTCTATTTCTACAAACACTGCACAAGACTGTGGGTCCAAATATGACGTCTCCCCACAATGCAAAATAGCAATATAAAGCATAAAGGCTTGAAAAGAGGCCACACCAGTGTCTCACATGTATTAATATGCAGTATGCTGTAACATCATCAGATACGTAAAGGGCACCTCTGACTTTCCATTGCCATAAATCAGCTATTCAGCACCTGCAGTTCTTCTGTAAGATTACTATAAGCAGTTCTAACATTCAGTTACTTACCAAAAAATCTTTTATGCTTGAGATTCAATCCAATCATATTTCTGGTTTATGTTCAGATTTCCTGTGCAAAATATCAAGGACACAAATGTCAGCCAAGAACCGGATCCAAGAAAATCTGGACACTGCTCATTGTTGCTGTCTAACAGCGAGCAACACAGCCAGTGCAGCAACATCAATATTTTGTAATTTTATTTAATTTGAAGCACTGAACTGTGAATTGAAATCAGGTCATATGGTACCTACACATTCCCACAACTTATGGGCTGTTACAACTGCTACCGTGCCGCCTTTTCCAGCCCATGTTCTATGTGAATTGAACTTACTGTATATCAAAACCACTGCTGTTGCCTATTGTTCCTGGGTTCCTTATAATGGCACTGAAATACAGAATATACTAATCAGTCAACATTTTTGACAGCAGACTAAGGAGAAGTCTTGTGGTGTTTATTTTTATTGTCTATTGTCCAGCTCTGGTGTTCTCATGACTTTAAGTTCATTGTGTATTCAAATTCCTGTGCTGAAAACACAGAGACAGGCAAGTGATGCCCACCAGTGTGAACTAAATTACAACAGATTATTTCAACATTTGAAAAATGTATTATATATTTTTAGAATATCCGAGCATGTCTGAGGATAAATCTGTTAACTCCCACCTACCTTTCTTAACTAGCGACAGTTAGCATGTAACTGTTTGAGCAACACAATTGGCTATTGGTTCCTGGGCCACAAGCTACTGGACAAGCAGTAGCACAGATTCTGACATAGCAGCATCAAACATGCTGACTACATTGATAACTTCAAAGGAAACATCCCACAACTGAGGGGCATAAAATGTTTTCACTATTGCTAAATTTCCTGTAAAACCACAAACTGCCATACAACTGAAGAGACAATTAACTTGCTGCAGTTCACAAAAGTACAAGTTTTCATTTATTTCAGCTCCAAAATTTAAGGCGATGAAGCGTCAAAGGAACACGGATACATGGTCCCAGTCATTACTCTCCTGGCTGACTGACCTGGGAGCAGCGGGGAACGGTGATCAACGATCACAACTGTTGACCAGGGAAGAAAGGGCGAGGAAAAAAAAGGACAAGAGTTGCCAAGGCAACAGAGACAGTTTGTTAAACATTCCCGTCACGGTGATTGAGTACTGTCTAGTGTGTAGGCATGAGCTGCGCCAGTATGCGTCTCTGTATGTGACAGCGAGCTGCAGTCTGACATCACAGTGTATGAAGAGAATTAATGCTCCTGTTGTGCTCTCTGTGTGCTGGATATATGCAGCTTATGACTTTTTTCTGTTAGAGCATGTCTGTTGTGCTCCAACTGTATAACATGTCCTTGTATTGTACACTGAGGCTGAGGCTGTTCTGTCTCTTAAACTGTTGATGTGATCATACCCTCTCTTGTGATCGTGTAGGTGTGTGTGTGTTACCCTGAGTGTTTATGTCACTGCCTTATCTTTTGTTCCATGGCAAGGCAGCAGAGGGTTGCTGCTGAACTTCAATTGTAATAACGGGGTCAGTTGTGTTTCCATAGTGTTTTATAACATGAGTCACATGTCACTGCCAGCTCACCTTTCCTGTTTTTGTCTGAGTGTTACAAGATTAAAAAACACTGGAAGTGGAGGCCAAGTCTGCCAAGAAACTGGCATGTTTGTGCCAGAGGACCATAAAGAATGGTAAAAATCACCAAGGTTCAACTTGATGTGTTGATATTAAACACATTGGTATTTTAAACATCTCCCTAATAAACTTTGGACATTGTCTGTCAACTCTTACTTAGCACTAGAAAGTGTGTGTTTTAGTTATTTAGTCTGAGAGTTCCTTTCTCAAGGCTTTTCCACATTCCTCCCCCAGGATTTACTGAGATGTGTCTTCAAGACTTTGGGCTCTGGGATCTATGACATGTGTGTGTGAGTGTCCCTCTCTCCCACTCTGCAACACAAAGGGGCAGATTCACAGCAGACATAGCAACAAGCCCTGATTGGCTGAGGGAGGTTATTACAGTTCCAGCTGAGGAGAACCCTTGTTTTGTGAACTCAGCTGCTATTATTCTCCCACAGCCAACACACACACACACACACACACACACACAAACGACCCAAACTGACAAACCACCTTGCCCTCTCTCTTACACCCATTATTGTCAGCCATAAACAGAGCTGTTGTTTAGAAGCTGAGCAACTTGCATACTCGTGAAGTCACATGATAAACAAGCCCTGAGCCACTGGAAAGAAAAAAACAAAACAAAAAAAACTTTTCATCATGAGGCGCAAATGCGTAACAGACAACCCTCGTCTCAACTCATGTGGAAAAAGTCATTTAAGGCTTATGATGAATCATGTCTGTTAATTAAAACTTCTTTCACGTTGTTATCGCGGCTGTCTCCCTCGTCTGTACACCTCGCCAGCAGAGCAGCTCGTGCCAGAACCTCATTACTCATGTCAGTATTACCCAGGCACAGGCCTGTAATCATTTTGGGGAGGAAAGTCGTCATTCTGATGGCTAAAAGTAGGAAAAGTGAAAAAAAAAAGGACCCATTTTTTCCTACATGTTGGGCCGTCTGTAAGCAACCGGATAAACAACAATAATTTCTAATTAAGTTGTATTAAAGCATTAGTAGATCAGTCAGTTTAAACCCACACTGACTTGCTGCAGTGAACCTTTGTTGAGTTCTTGCAGACAAATCCCCCTAAAATCACCTGTGCTGTTCATGCCTTCTTACAGTATTAGGTCAGTATGTATGATGAAAGCTCCAGTAACAATGGAAGCCTATCACGGTTAGGTAACAGTGGATGAAGGAGGGCAGGGAGTCTGCAGGATTTCATTGCAACCTCGCACTATGCTGAGAAAATTTGATCTTAGTGATCAGCACGCCTGTTACCAGATAGGATCTGCGACATCAGCTGGTGCAGCCTTTGAATCTGACTAAAGTCTGCTTTCTCTTGTCCAGCTATGGACCACAAAGGCGTAAATTCAAATGCCAAACCTGCGGCAACATTTTTAGATGAGTTATGAGATAAAGCACACTCTTATCATCCTCAACAACCATAGCAACAGAAGTCCTTGAGTACGTACTTAAACCCCCATTATTGAGATGAGTTGCTCAGTGGCTCTAAGTAGAAGTCTGCTTGCACTGGGCAGCTTCCAGGTGCATAAATGCATTAGGCTAAAGAAAGAAGCAGTCTACTAAAGTGTAGATCAAAAAGAACACACTGCACTGTAAACTTTCTTGAGATATACCCATAAAGACTCTTGTAAGGATGCACACACATCAAAATGATGAGGTGAGCACATGTGTGGCTAAAGCGGACTGAAATGCTTGTGACATTTATTTGTTCATACATACACACCAATCTCCTTCTTGTCTTTCTCGAAATGCCAGAAAACTGATCACCACTCACAGTCACCTAAGGTTTGTTGTGCCCTGCGTGGTGCCCTTTTTGACCTTCCTTGCACATTTTGGAGCTGGGCCCCCTAAGCTCCTGTTATTCAGGCAAGAGCGGCCCTTTGCAAACTCATTGTCTAACTAATGCCTATTATGTAACGTGGAGTAGGGTGAGTACAGCAGTACTGGACAAGGTGGTCAAAGTGGGAATCACTTCAGCCTAGCAGAGACTACAATCATGCAGTCTTGTCTAATCTAACCATACAAACTTCAGTTACAAGCTTTTCCTTGATTCAACTTCTTAGAAGAAGTGAATGTACATTCCTATATTATATGAGGTGCATTGGTGCAAAGACAGTGAAAACAATACTGAGATTTAAAAAAAAAAAAAGAAAAAAAAAAGTTTAATATTATAATTTGATCCTACCCCAAACCGTAACTTTAACAGTGTGGCTAAACGGGATCTCCTTGACCAATCCCTATCCCCTCTATCGGCAAAATCTAAGCTGAATGCCAGGATACTAGGGCAGTAGGGCAAACCAGCCTCTCTCTGTAACCAGAGCCACCCGGTCCAACAGGAATGCACAGGCTTTTGACCTCTCCTGTGCTGCCGATGCCAATTTCTAGAAAGGGGAGTCTGAATTGAGCAACTTGAGCAGCCTAGCTCCAAGAGCCACGTGAAAAGTGTGTCAGTTGTGGCACAAGCAGATCGAGGTGGTCGGTGACTGGAATTAACCGCTTTGGACAAGGAAGTACAAGGCCAAAGTCTTGACATGACTGGAAAAAAAAGCAGTTCAATTTTGGCAAAACTCAAGTGGATGATTAATCTGCCCCAAAAGGCAAAAAAAAGCAGTTCTTCTTAACCGTCCTTGCTTTTTGGCTCTTGTCACCTTTTACTGTCCTGTTTCATGTATTTGTCATTTAGAGCCCGGTTTCAGCACCCATGAAACTTGAAGTAGCTCTGCAGCCTGATCATACAGCCTGCAGCAGTATGATTCAAAAATCTTCCTCCGAAAATGAAAAATGTTACAAGGAAAAATGAACTGGTAACCTTGTTAAATAGGAAAGACGGTCAGCAGCTTTGGTGGGAGGATGAAGCAATACAGGAGAATTGCCTCACTTGATATTGAGGACAGTTGCTGGCCTGAAAGAGATGGAATGAGGCAGTGGAGAAAAAGAAACGGGATAGTCATGATGAGTCTTGAATTAACTTAACCTCACGCTGTTGTTAATAAACAATGTGCTTAACGCCTCCTCGATGAGCCCCCGAGGTGCTCTCCACTAACAGATGCTGGTAGCCTGTGCGCTTGTGTAACCATGATTCCATTACTTTTAAAGAATAGGTCACACTGGGGATAGATCAATTATCCCATCAGAATCTGTATTAGCTTTCTCCCGTTTAATTAGTAGTTGGGGATGATTCACAGCATGAATGCAGAGTGGTAGAAAATTGCTTTTTTTTTTTTTAATCTAACTTCTATTTGTGATATTTTCTCTTCATAGTAGCGTCAGACATTTCAGTTCTGAATGAATGTATGGTATGTCAACCTGATTTAAGTGCTGTAACACTCTCTGCAATCCAAGACGTACATTGTCTGGAAGCAGACCAAAAAAATCTGGTGAGGAATCCGACATCTTCAGAATCGATCCAGACCATGAGTCAATATCTACATTGACCAGGTGTAATAAATCAGAGGCATCTGATAAAACACTACCTTCTTTCTTTCCTTATTACTTAAAAAAGAAAACTGGAACAATGTTGTGCTATATTACCGCTCCTGGGGGCTTGTTATAATTTAATATGTCTGGCATACACAGAATTTTTAATTTAACATTTAGCTTTTCACAGCATGTGAAAAAAGTAATCAAAGAAAAATAACTTTGAAATAGAAGTGTATTTGTTTTGTTAAACAGATTAAAGACTAAAATGTTATTCGTCCTTACTCTGGCCTGCTATAAGATGCATGCCAACAGCAGTATATTTGCAACATGGATTTATGGAGTAATCAATAGACTGATAATTCTGTCAGACCTTAAGATCACCTATTTCATTCTGGTGTTTTAGAGAAATCGAGCTGTCAAACATGCTCTTTGTCTCTGTATTATCAGGTGTTACAGCGGTTAAGGTATGAGATGTGACTCAAACAGGAGGAGGTAAAGGGAGGATGGGGGGTGAGAGGAGAGCAAAATGAGAAGACCAGTGGAGCAAGGAGTAGGAACATTGATTCACTAGATGGTAAAATTGCCTTTAGGACGTTTTCCCCTTCTTGCAGAGCTTACAGAATTATAATAATCACACATCCATGCACATGACACACTCCTATGTAAACACCAGCTAGTCAGGGTCTCCCTGGCAGCAGAAATATGACCCTCGCTGCTTCAGCCGCTCCAGCAATAAGTCTGGATGGTGTATTTTTGTGTGCCTGCATAAATTGCCAATGCTGCGCCTTAACATATGGCTATCATTTTGGTGTTTCTACAAAAATAAGGCATAGTTGAAACATGACGAGAAACTCTTTAGTATGTAGTTTCTCTGGAAAGCATGTGAATCTAACTGAGTTTACACCTTCACACACATCTAGTCAGATCACATCAAAGTTTAATGCTGGAGTGGGAGGAAGGATGCACCACAATGGACGCCTGGAACTACTTTGTCATGGAGATACAGTCCATGTGACACTAATTATTTGGCAACTTTGCTGAAGTAACAACATGTTTACATTTTCCACAAACCCCATTTACTGAGCTTTAGGCATTAATGTAAAAACTGGTATGAAATTGTGGTCAGTGGTTTACTAAAAAAAAGAGTATGGGAAAATTACATGATGAGACACCTTAAAGAAAAAATACAAAAGTAAGACAGACCAACTTGATCCAGTCTGAAGACAGATAGGAACAGTCACACAAACTGTTATACAGAGGAAAATGAGACATAGATACTGTCCCCACCACAATACCACCCCCACCAAGAAAAAAACACCAGGTCCAGATGGCTCTTCCTGTACCTACGGAGCTGGCTGCTGGTTGGCTGTGAGGAGCCACAGGGGCGGGAGGATGTGACGAACAAAGAAGCGATGACATCACTGGCTCAGTGGCACCCTGGCAGCAGAAATAAGACCCATGCTGCTTTAGCCAGTCCAGCAACCATGTCTGGATGGTGTATTTTTGTGTGTCTGCATGGCTCGTGCCTTAATACGGAGTAGCTGTGCTAAAAATGTACTCCTTTATTTTTGTGTGTGGAAGTGTGGACACAGCTTTATGACTTACATGACCGCACACATTAAAACTATATTGTGAATAGTATATCCTTACAGTGCTTAGCTGGCGTGCTAAATAAAATGTTCCAGCATTATGTAAGAGCATTACTGAACTGGGAGGACTGGGGGGCCCAATCCCATACAGCAGCTAGGGAAGGCTAGGCTACTTACAGTCCGACCTGTCACAACAGCATTGATTTAGGCTGATTACTCTGGGGGCCAGGATAGTAACTCACAGCTGAATGCCTACAAAGTATTGGTATTCATTGCGAAAGGCAGCTCTGAATCTTGCAGCACAATAGGGAGTCCAATATCCACGTTGAATGAAGCTGGGTCAGCAACTGGCTGTGGTGCTATATTGAAAAGGTAATACACAGAAGCACCTGTGTTGACTTAAGCTGGTTGATAAAATCAATACCAACTGTACCACCATGTGCCTGAACGTGAATATCGTTAAATGAGAAAAAAAAAGTATCACCGGGCTTTTTAAAATGAATATCAATTCACTGTTCATTACAATGCAGGATTAACATTTGTTTCCAATTTCCCTGCAAATAAGCTAATAAGTGAAGACATGTGACAGGACATGTTTTGCAAATCACAAAAAGACAGTACTATCAATGAGCAGAGAAGAATGAGTGAATCAGATGGAGTCCAACTGTGTGCGGGGAGTAAAACAAGAGAGCACCTGTTGTGGCGACCTCCTGCTACAGCGTGGGGTAAATCACCGCCAAGGAGGAGGAAAAGACAACACAGGACTGAGCAGGTGCTGTACGGGACAACAGCGCGCGTCGTTCTGCGTTATCTGCTTCTCTCGTCAGTGAGAGTGTATACCCTGATCCGCTGGCATGTGTCCGGGACATCTCAGGGCAGCTGTAATCTTGCTGAGCACCCAGCAGAAGGCAGGCAGTGGAGTAAGTTTTGTGTGTGCTTGGATGTGGGGAGGGTGGTCATTATTCAACTCCTCCAGGGACTAATGCCTCCGAACAGGAAGCAATGCTATACTAACGCACCAAATAACATTAAAGGGAGCGGGAGCACAGCGCTGAGGCTTGCCAGCTGACTGAGTCTCTCCAGCATTACAAGCTCTGAGGTCATCTCTGTGTATATTGTTCAAACCATGTCTGACAACGGCAGAGTCAGAGCTGTGGTTGAGGGCGTTGAGAAGGAAGCACTAAGTCACACCATTCTTAGGTCTTTACTCAGAGATTTCACCATATGACCTCATATGAGCATCTAATGCAAAGCCCAACAGTCTATTTTTGAAGTGTAAAAACAGCTACTGTGGTCTTGACTCAAGCCTTTGACTATTCATATGGACATAATACACTAAAAAAAATATTAGGTCTTTGAGGATACAAATAAAAGTCATCTCAACCACACCTCACCTCAAACGGTTTGAAACCTGATATGACGAGCAATGTTTTGCCCAACTGGTGTAAACAGGTCCCGAGTTTTCCATAGCTGCTCTTTATGGGGCCTGTTAAAAGCCGTCAGTTGAGCCACATGGTTCAACGGTACAGCGCTTATTAAGGCCAACTGCAATCTGTTGCGCCCTCCCTGCAACTCTCACTTACTCCTCACACACCATACTGACTCACAGTTCCACACAGAAAAACAAGGGGGTCAGATGACTCTGGTTAACATAAGTGCTCGTTTTCTACCTTTATAACAAAAGCGTGGTTCACCAAGTGCCACAAAGAGACGCTGCATGAAAATGAGAAAATTCTGCTTGACCAGAGAAGTTTTTTTTCCTCTGGGTACCAATTCTGATGCCTAATCGCAGGGTGGTAGCTGACAAAGGGGTCCCAAGAGAGACGAGTAATCTTTTTTGTTTCTCAGTTTTCACTCTATCATCTAATAACTTAAGATAATTCATCTAACTGTGAGGAAACAAGGATCCACTTTTTCAGTGAAGTTGGGGAAATTCATACAAAACATTGTCATTACACTTTTTTTTACTTAAATACTCTTTAACCGTATGAATAAATCATGTTTTCACAGCAGTCACTGAGAAATGGCACTTAACACGGATGGGCCAATTCAGCCTGATATGGGATCTGTTGATCAGCATCAGTATCGACACTTCACAGCCATCTGATCAGGAGGTCACAGCTTGTGAGACTTGTCAAAGAAGTGCTAGTGTTAGATGCACATGTCTGGACTTGTTCAGCTCTCCCCCTCATGCATTATATAGCTGGGCTCTCCTAGGAACTCTCTACACGAGCAGGTGAAGAGCAGTGAAACTCGCTGATCTGTGCTTAGCTCGCCCTCGGTACGGTCCAGTCTACTGAGTAAACAGCCTCTTTCACCACTGCAGTCTCTCTCTAAGAGAGCAGAGAGAAGGGAGAGGCAAGAGGAGGAAGGCATCTGGCCTATAAGCAATCTAGTATCTCCACCACAGGAATGGCACAGTACGTTCCAAATAACAATAGCACAGCAGCAACTGCCAGTCAAAAAGGGAGCTGCTGCTGCTGTGGAGCAGCTTCAACTGGCACAAGCTTTCACAATTAGAACATGACAGTGAGCAAGCCAACCTGACATGGCGACAATCCATGAAGGGTGAAGAACAGATGCGGCGTTCATATGTGCCATAGGCCAACAGCTCTGATCTTTCTTCAGGTACACATGGAGGGAATCTGGTTCTTAATCATTTCAAATATCCCCCAATTTGAGAGCCATTATCCCAACCAACACAAAACAGCAGTGTGACGGTTTGCTGTTCACCGCTGACTCAGAATGTTAGGCTTCATTATTAGGCTATAATTACATTGTACAGTGTCAGTCAATGTGCCCTTTCCTTTGGCCAGTCACTTCACACAGAAGTCTGGTGTCAGTGCTTCTATATAAAGGATCCTGCAAGCAAGGCAAGGCTAGGGTTAAAAGTCTAGGCCCATATAGGGCACGTGTTTACTGTGTGTTGTGGAGTCCCATTACAAGCATAATTTGCTCTAAGGAAGATCCTTCTCCGGCCAGACAGCAGCCTGACTGCTGTCTCATAACCTACAGAGTACAAACAAACTGAATACCCCCGATTGATTGCAGCAAATCTCATCATGGTTGAGAACAGTGGCTCTTCACACATTCAGGTATGGTGCCTTTGTGTTGCTTAAAACAAATCTAGGCACCGTTTATCACAAGCTTATACAACACTGCTCGGTGTCAGGGCAGAGATTAAGGTATCAAGAAATCCCTCTACAAATTCATGCAATAGTAAAATTAGTATAATTGCACATGAATAAACATGGGTGTCCCCCTATCCCTGTTTTACCTCTTGCTGCAGATACAGCGACATGTAAACAGGTTGCAGAGCATAAGGCAGGAGCCTTATTTCCACAACAGGGTGGGTGTCAAGAGCGTTTTGCAGCATCCTCGTGCAAGAGACTGTCACAACATAAGCAACTAGAAAAAGGGAATGATATTTGGCAGGAGAGGATCCTGCAGGTTACAAACCCAGGCAAAAACACTGGGAAAAGAAACATGCGTGTTAACATCCAAAAGTAGAACAGTGTGTTGTATGTCCATGTCCCCATTAACTCGGGTCAGGCTTTGTTAATTCACATAACCAGTGACCAGGCTGACCAGCTGTTACATAATTCCCTGGCCTGATTCTCCTCTCAGGGGAGTGGGTACAGTCAGCTCACCAGAGCTGGAAATGCACAGCTTGCCCCACACTCTGACCATCAAGTCTACCAAAGAGGTGTGTGTGTGTCTGTGTGTGTGTGCATTTCTGATGACCTGTGCACATACCTCGCTCGGGCTTCATGTTGTCCAGTGTCATCAGGTTGCCTTGAGGGTTTCTTGCAGGGTCTTCTCAGTCTTCTCTTCTTCTATCCCACCTCGCATCTGACAGCAAACACAACGGTGTCTGC
>OMNW01020017.1:109793-135448 GCA_900303245.1 Selene dorsalis | reverse complement strand
TGATGATGAAATAAAAACACCTCCTTGCAGTAAACAGGTCTCTTTAAGATGGACACAAATGGACATATAATCTCCAGCCATGTAGTTAGAGTGGGTCAGCATCTTGGCCCCTCAGGGAGTCATCACACTAGTGCAGAGGGTCTTTCAGGCATCAGCCTAACCACCACTTTGTGGGAATGAGGGATGTTTCAGTGTTTGTGTTTATTAGTGAGTAAACTCAGAGTCATTAGTCTTTCAAAACAAATTTATTATATTTATCAAGCAGGGTAGGAAATCATTGCCTCAGAAGTTGTAAAACATTTCTTTATCCTGTTTTAAGGTCAAGGAGTTGAAGTACGTTATAAACATTTGTAGGAAATGGGGGGGTTAACAGTTCTGAAATTGAAACTGAACCCATAGTACAATTTTTAGCAAGCTTATTTCAGAAAGCCGCACGTATCAAAATTGAGGTATGAACCAAACTGATTGAAAAACGAATGTTTGAACCGAACTGTGGATCTGGAGAATGAGTGTGTGACTATTAGGAAATGTGCTGATATTTGAGTGCGCTCCAGAGGAGTTCTGTTTAAAGCTGCCAAGGGTTGGTGTTCACACAGTGATTTTCAGTGAGAGGGGAGATATTTTTGGAACGCGAGATGGTGATGAAAATAAGCTTTTGGAAGGTTGTTTTGGAAAAAAAAAAAAAAAACAGAATAAAATGTGAAGCTGATCTTGTGTTGGATGCACAGACAAACACATGCTGACCCAGCAGAAAGTGGCGTCCTCAAAATATAACATTTTCTGCACAAAATGCAGCTGAGCAACAGTGATTATCTTGTCAAATCTGATTCTGTGGTATATGCCTGAGCTATGTTTGTAAGAAATGTTGCACCTTGAAAATACTTCATACTGTTACAGAGCATCTCCTAAGACTGTGTGAGCTCACAACAGTAACTGTCCCTGCTGTTCCCCATATATATTGCAAGTTAACAGGGGGTGTAGCTGAAAGGTGAACTAAAAAGTGGAGAAGAAGATGTCATGTTGGTCATGAAGTGATAGGCCACTACACTCAGAGGGTTTGCAACATGCACAAGATGTTGCAGTATAGCAGGAACTGTGAAAGCGTGTGGGTGACAGGCTGATTTCATGCAGCTGAGACTCACGTCATGTTCTATTTTACTCACCAGGCCACTCTTTTAGGTTTTACAGTCTATTACACGGCACATTTGTCAATATTATCTTACAGTTATTCATCCTATTTATAACCTCAGTTGGTTACTGAATACTAAACACACATTATGAGTATCGTCACCTGCACTTCAACTGTCTCTGTCCAAACGGTTCCTGCTTGAACTAAGTGTTAAAGTTCCATAAATCAGCTTCTGGTTGCGTCCTGAAGTGAAGGTGTTTTTAGTCGTAACTTTCAGCACATTTCCTAGAGGCACATTTGCAATGATAAATATAGGCCCTCAGCATCTCCTCTACTAGTCTATAGTGCAACAGGGTGGTGTTGTACAGGAAATACAATGAAACGTGTTTTCAGTTGCACTTAGCAACCTGCACTGTTTCAAACCACTTTCTGAGCAGGTGAGACTGTTTAGAGCGAGCAAAGCCTATTATCCGTCTGACCCAGATGCCATGCCTGCTCTGTTTGAATGCTGCGTCAAATATGAAGTGCGTTCCCATCTCTGAAGCTCAGGCATGCCTTTTAAGTTTCAGCTGACAGATGGCTTGAGTAATGGCCGTCACCTTACGTGCCAATTTGCTGCTGCCAATTTGTTTACACACATCATAAACTGGCTTTGTGTAATATTTTAATACTCACATTGTCAGTTATTAGGAAGGTGAGTGGCCGCGCTGCGGGGGCACCCATACTTCTGTTTTTTGTTTTGTTTTGTTTTTTGTTCATTTTGTCTTCCTCTCCCCCTCTCCACCCCCCCTTGCACAGAGAAAGAGAAGCGAGTGAAGTCAGGTTCAGATGGGGAAGGAGCCAGCAACTCTCAGTCAGAGAGCTCGGCCAGCCTGGGCAGCCTGAAGGGAGGAGGTGAGTCATGTCACCCATCATCACATCTTTCTCTCTCTGTTCCTCACCCTCTCTGTCACCGCAGTCATAGCCTCGGGGGAGGAAGAGTATATTATTCAGCCACTTGTCAAAGATTGGCCTATATTGAGGCTGCAGGTCAGCTGACAACGGTCTGCATCTCTTGCTTATACTGTCTCACTAACATCATTACAATCAACAACAAGTGACATTTCCAGGTGATTATGTATGATGATAATGGTAATGATGATGATCTTTTAAATTTGAAAATATTAACCCCCCCCCTTGCTGTGTTGTGGATCCATCAAAACAAATCTTGGTTCAGCAGTCCCCTTGACATTTCACGATAACAGAGGACTGTTCATGGACACACAGTCATGCTCTCTGTCACTCTATTTGTGTAAAAAAGCATGAACCTATATTATCTGTGACCCCATTGTTCCATCAGATTCCTCAACTTAAGACCTAGTTCATGCCTTGGAATCATGTTGTTGACATCCACTGGGCCAGACGGCCCCAAGGCATGATTATCTCCACATATTGTCCACGGCCTACAATGAAAAGAGATGACGAGCATCCTATTGCCAGTGGCTCAATGTCTGCATGCTCATGCTTCATGATCCTTTCTTCTTTGTTTGTGCTCGAACATGCCCTTTTCCTGTCGCACATAAAACGCCAGAGGCCACTCTCAGAGTTTCCCCTGATCCTTTTGGCTCTGGAGGTTTCAGTTTGAGATGGAAACAGTATTTTTTTTTACATCTGAAAACATCAGCTTTGTACTGAGCTTCCTCCTCTGCCTGGCGAGGTGGCCCCCAGCCAGAGAGGGATCTCTGTAAATCTGCTCTGATACTTTATCTGGGGCTGTGGCCCTGGATGTGTAGCATTTTATGACCGACACAGGTTTTAAGGATGATCCCCGGTGAGAAGACTTAACAAAGTCGGACTTGGAAACTGATTCTGGTAACATAAGGGATTGGTGTGTTTTTTTGGACTAACATTATCCCACTCACCATCCTGTGGGTCATTTAGTTGCCAGTGGACTGGATTTCTGTAAAGCAAATTGGCGTAATTGTACAGCAGAGTAATACACAGCGCTGCGCAAGCATCTGAGTGCCTTTTGAATCGGGCAGAGCATTTTTTCTCCTGACAGAGGTTTCACTGCCAGCCCTAAAGCAGTGATTGGGGACAGCAGAGTTTTAAAGCTATCACAAGGTTACATTTATGTACCCTTCACTGTGGCTGATCAAATGACATGCCACTGGGTCAGAGGGGCTCTCGGCTTCAGCGGTGTTGTCAGCCCATGATTCAGCTTTATTCAGGAGACATGATACCCTCGGTTCACTCCTGGCACCAGACGTCTTCCAGTGGAGACAAAATCTATCTGCCACTTTTTCCTGTGTCTGATTGTGCAGAGGGTTTTTTTTGCATCTCTCTCACACCATTAAAGTTAGGACTACAACTTATGATTAGATATAAAATGTCAAAAACTAGTTAAAACAAGTGTTACTTAACTTATTAAAGACATTTAAGTTACTGTCATAAATGACTATGAAAGCATCAAATTCTCACTTTGGAGAATCTTACAAGGTAATGAATAGTTCTTGATTACTTAAATTTCTATCAGCTAATTGATTTATTGACTGATCACTGCGGCTCTAGTTAAATGAGCTGTCAGGGTGTTTTTTCACTTCCACCTAAGCTGTTAACTTCAGGTCATAACCATCAGATGAGCCTTGAGCTTGCCTCTTTTTCCACATGAATGACGGTCCCAGTCTCACAATATTGCCTTCTTCATAACAGCAGAATGCTCTAGATACCGTAGAGCCGGTGTTGACAGAGGGGACAGGTTGGGGGGGAATTGCTTTTGCAAGCAGACTCAGTTGTTTGTAAGCTGGCCTTTTAAGGAATGTAGATGTTGAGGAAAAGGTCAGTTAAGGATAGCGGAGCTTCAGCAGTGAAGTGTGTGCACAACGAGCCAGTTGTGCCCGCAATCAGACGAGTCATTGAGGTTTTTTACTGTTCTCAGTGGACCACATTAGACTAAAGACTTGACAGAAATGAGAGCAGACACATGTTATTGACAGACATTCATCATGAGGCAGGGCCATTAGAAACCAATCCCATTACAGATAGGCAGTGTCACTGTGGTCAGACGTGCAAGTCATGGGGTTAGAGCATCCTCACTTATCACCAAGTGACAACCCACAGAACACTGCATTAATGAGATACATTAGAGGGAAAGTGGATCTTAATGAATAGCGTGGCATTATACTTGGAGTATGCATGCTGCTGTTTACTGTTGCACGAGACCATGGTAATCACAGGAGCCTATCAAACGATAACGTGCAGCAGATTTATCTTCATTATTATTATGACTCCACACCACCGAGCAATCTTAGAACAACACAGGTACCAAATGTAATGGGAGATTAAAAAGGGGTTGATTGGGAATTTTGTTGCATGTTTATGTGAATCTTCTCAAATATGGCTTTTCTGTTTAATGTTGCAGAGGTAGCCACGGGGAAACTCCTAGACCTGGCTGAGGGAGCCAATGCGGCACAGGTCCACTCAGGAACAAAGCAGGCTGAATCGGATCCCTTTATGGCACATAACCACGCGACAGAGAACAACAATACTGTATGGGTAAGACAAGAGTCAGGCTGCTCACTAAGTTTCAACTGTTTAGGGACGAGATGGATGCAGGAAACACTGATTACTTGGTGAAAGTGTTTGCTGATGAACTGTGCCTGGTGTGGTTGAAGGGGTAGATCCTGCAGCTGCAGCGCTGCAAAACCGACTTAGACAATGGCCTATTGAACAGAACCGGCCTTATCAAATGGTCACATAGCTGGAGAGGGTGTGGGGCTGCAAGTAGACCACATTAACCTCCGAAGACCAGTGTAGGTCAAGGGAAAAGTGGCCAAAGGTGACTGTGTTCATGTGTGAGAGTATTAATATCTCATCAGTAAGAACTGTTCTCATCACTCAACAACCAACCTGTGTCTGTTCTCTGTGGCAGGAGTTGGAGGACGGCCTGGACGAGGCTTTCTCAAGGTGAGAACCAGTGCACATTCATGTTTTCCACTAAACTCCTGAGTTTGCTGAACAGCCACACAAGCTGCTGTTCTGGAAATAGCCGCATGTGGTTTTGGCTGCTCCTGTAATAAACACTGCCTCTCCCTCAGCGCGGCTCACCCCTGCTCACTCCCACAGAGGGGAGACAGGCTCATTTTACAGGGCCTGGCACAGCCGACACCCTCCCTGAGTCGTGCTGCTTTTGTAGGCTCGGTTTGCCATCTTCTCAGGCCCACATACTGATTCCAAATGCGTCTGGGAAGCCTGTGATTAACAATGGGTGCTGCTGGGGGACACACTGCTTGGTATTTTTATCGCAAAACCATAGAAAAGTAATGTATTTTGCAGCACAAGGGGGGAAAAAACTGAGGGAAAAGATTCGGTCTCATAGTTTTCTGGTTCAAGGTTAACAGGAAAGTTCATTGTCTGAACCTTTTGGAGCTCCTTAAACTTTATATCGTCAACAAACTAATCAGAACGGAGCTGGAGTCATATTAATGTGTGTGTGATTCATGTTTCAACTTGGCCTGTATTGGCAACAGTCAGATAAGCCGTGGTGGTTTGCTGTCTGAGTGCACAAGTGTTTACAGCTGTTTGTTCCAGACTGCTATAAAGACTTATTCAGCCCTATGTTAGAGCAGTTATTTCCTTTGGCTGTGATTTTCATTCCCTCTGTTAATTCGACATTGGTCGTCTTATTCTCTCACTTCCATTTAGTGAAGGCGAGAACGGGCTCCACAGTGTCTTTAATCAAGCATTAAGAGGCCATTTTAGCCCTGTTATCAGATGATTATTTGTCTGCACACACTGTAATTACACCCTAATTCCGTTAAGCTCCTACAGTGTGATTAATGAGGATGCTGCCAACGTAAACAGAGATGCATCCCCATGTACATTTCTGGACTTGAGGGAGCTGAGGGACAGGTTAAAAGTCTTTGTCTGCGAGGAGCAGACAGAATGACAGTGTTTGTATTATCCTCACTCTGTCTAATGGTTGGTTTGTGGCTCATAGTCTTCTAAATGAGGATTGAAATTAAAAATTGTGAGCTTACTCGTAGTATTATTTCAGATAAGAAACATATACACATCAGTTACCACACTGCGTGACTCATTAAACTTGAGAAATGGATACAACATAGACAGATACTTTAAGACCTGGAAAAGTTTTTTAAATTGTGATTTATGAGTCACAGATTATACCACTAAAGCACCCAGTGAGATCATGTAACAGGAAGCTGTGGAAATTATCAAAACATCTGTTCCCACACTATACCATCAGAGTTATATTCTTACATCCAAAGAGTCTAATCCTAAATGCAATTCTTCCTTTTTAGTTTTTAGAGGAGGAGTCTGTAATTGCATTTTTTTGATGTGAACTGCAGATAAGTTGACACTAAGATCATGTTTGTTTCTATTTGAGAGACTGCGCTGCCATCTGCTGGCTGTAGATGTAAATCACTCAAGTGCCTGCGATTGTCTATGATTTTATTTTCTGTCATACAGAAAGTGGCTCTCTGAAAGTCAGCTCTACCCACAAACATTTGAATTTTGGTCAAACTGTCGGTTCACTTGATGATAAGAGTTAGGAGTTTAAATGTTGCCTGACTTGTGATGTTTTCTCTGCGCCCCCAGCCACAGTCTGGATAGCTTTGAATCCTACTCAGGTAACAGTATCATGTATGGATGTAGTCACTTCACCTCATTCTCCCCTAGTCAACCCAACATCTAAGCCTGCTCATGTACACGGATGTCAAATTATTGAAGACACACTTTTACATTTTCTTTGACGGCCATTCACCATTGATGTAGTTCAGAACTGTTGTGTGACTTCCTGAAAGGGGGAAGCCCCTCCCACCGTCATTTCACAGTTAGATCCATCCCCAGGCTTCATAAGACAAAGCTGTCCACCACAGGACCTGATTAGTCCTCCAGTGTGTCCACATCTTCATCTCAAATTTTTCCCGTGCCTCTGCCTCACACTCATCAGCTTTGCACTCTGTTAGTGCCACAGCACTGAACCAGAGATGTCATGATGAATGAAAATGGTGTGTGTTCTGTGTGTGCTGCAGTCCTAACATGAGTTTTTGTTGAACAGTGTGTTGTGATGTTGGCACACCATCAGTAGTTCACAAAGGAAATCATTTATTGTCACATCTGGCCACATGTTGCTTTGTTTTTCTTTAAATCACGATTCTTTTCATTACAAACAGCTGCGCTTGTTTAGAATTCATGTTTACATCCATGCATTGTGTAGCGTTTGTGCCTATCATTGTCCACAAGCTTTTTCAAATGTAATGAATTATTCATAGAAGCAGTAACTGAGTCATTACTCAGGTTTCATCAAAGCAGTGACTAATCTAACAATCTCTCTCTACCATCTCCTCCAGACTCGCTGAGTCTCGCACTAACCCCCAGGTCCTGGACATTGGGGTAAACCCTCAGGACTTCAACACTGAAGAGTGCCTGTCCCCAGGCAAATGGGACCAAGAGGACATAGACTTCAATGCACAAAAAGACACTTTTGGGTGCTAATGTGAGGCCTCCGCCAAGAAGGGAAAGACAGGGACAGACGAGGAGAACAGGTGGTAAAAGAAGAAAAGTAACAAAACAGACATTTGTGACATCGGTAAGGTTTCCCCACCTTCTCGCTGCTGCCAAGTCCTCTCAGTGGTGCAGCCTAGTGGCTCTCTGATGCCTCTGCATCGACACAACCAGAGGAGGACAACATGAGCAGGCTGCTCAGAACAGGCCAAAGCAATACAAACCAACTTCTCCCTTTTTCTATGGAAAAAACATGCAGTTATTTAATGTTTGTTACAGTCAGTGTATTACTTCCTTTTTGTGTCTGTTTACTTATTCACTGTTTGTAATGTGAGGTATGTGCTTGTATACATTGTGCAGAGAAAGTGCGTGAGTGGAGACATACAGTTCACTACCAGTCTAAAGTTTGAACACACCTTCTCATTTAATGGTTTTTCTTTATTTTTATTACTTTCTGTATTGCAGATTCATAATGAAGACATCAGAACTATGAAGGAACACATATGGAGTTGGAGAGTGTTAATCAAAACAAAAGTGTTATCTGTCACCTGACCTAAACCCAACTGAGATGGTTTGGGATGAGTTGGACCAGAGTGAAGGTAAAACAGCCAACAAGTTCTCAGCACCTCTGAGAGCTCCTTCAAGACTGTTGGAAAACTGTTCCAGGTGACAGCCTCATGAAGCTGATGACAGAATGACAAAGAGTATGCAAAACTGTCATCAAAACAAGAGGCGGCTAGTTCGAAAAATCTAAAATCTAAAACATTTTCTGCTTTGTTCAACACTTCTATATTCCTTCATAGTTTTTATGTCTTCAGTTTGAATCTGAAATGTAGAAAGTAATGAAAATAAAAAAAACAAAAAAACATTGAATGAGAAAGTGTGTCCAAACTTTTGACTGGCAGTGTATTTAAATGTAAAACTGATGAGGAGCTGAGTGTGGAACAGTTCATTAATTGAGTTAACGATCACCATTGGTGCTGTCACATGTTTTATTCGCTTTGAGTTGGGGGAAACATAACTGGATTCAAGGCTAAAACTCACTGGTGAAGGCCACTGACGCACCAGTTCTAATATTCTGCAAAACTATTAAGTTACTACCTATGCGCTTTGAGGCATCAGCCTTTCCTTGGGCAACAAAAGCTTTAAAAAAATATGAGTGTATGTGTTGGAAAGGAGTGTTTGTGTGAAAAATGGATGAGAACAAGGTGACAATCTTTTCTTTTTTTTTCCTTTTTAATGCAAAATCTATTTTTGCACTCAGCATTCATCCATCTTTAAAAGCACACATTTCATGTAAGGGAATTTAATGTCTGAATGCATCAAACTCATTATTTAGGCTTATATGCAGTGCCTCTTTTCTCTCTCCTTGGAGTTTATAACGTTTCATTGTTAACTTTGACTCACGGTGAATTCATGATGCTGCTTTGACTGAAATGCTCAAGGATCATGGACAAGACATGAACGAGAAGGAGTTTCACTCTTGTCTTTGAGCATGTTAACTGGCCTCATGAATCAACTGTGATGCATCGGAAACAGAACAGAAAGTCCAAGGGGCTGAGTTTGGTAATTATCAGCAAGCTTCCCCTTTTTGTTAAATTAAGATGTTGTTGTTTACTATTTTCTCCAGGTATGGTTCCCTGTGTTATTTTTGACATTCTGATTATATATGAATATAATTTAATTCATTAATTTACATAAATTTCAATAAAAGCAAGTTATGTATGTGTGTTATGTTTACTCCAAAAGCAGATTATTGGATTTTTTGTTTTGTTTTGTTTGTACATTCTAGTCCCAAAAGCTTCATTATATCATTATTACTTGTTTCTGTCTTTTTACATTTTTAAACTGTGCAAACTGGTTGGAGGAATATTGTACCGATTTTCCTGTGATTCAGTAGAAGACATGCACTCACAGGCCACCTTCATGAGGTACACTAGTAGGCTGGCTAAACTGATACTGGTTGGAGCACCTTTTGCCTATAGACCTGCTTTTTTGTGGCATACAGTCCCATCCAAAAGTATTAGAGCAGTGAAGCCAATTGCTTTATTTTTGCTGAGGATATTTGGGTTTGGCATCCAAAGATGAATATGAGACAGGAGATCAATATTTCAGCTTTTGTTTCCAGGTATTTACATCAAGAAATGTTAAACACCTTAGAAGATAGCTTTGTTTGTAATGAAACACCACATTTTTAGGTGAGCAAAAGTACTGAAATAGATATATTTGAATGAGATTAAAGTGAATAATACTTATTATTTAGTTACAAATCCTTTCTTTCCAGCAACTGCATCAAGCCTGCGACCCACTGACATCTTCCAACCTTTGCATTTTAAGTTTCTAAAGCTTTTCTAGGCTTTCACTGCAGCCTCTGTCAGTTGTTTGTTTCAGGGGGGTTCTCCTTTCAGTCCCCTCTTTAGCAGGTAAAATGCATGCTCAGTAGCGTTTAAGTCTGGAGATTGACTGTATGAACTTGGTTATTTTGGCAGTGTGTTTTGGGTCGTTGTCATCCTGCATGATGATCTCCAGATCAGTTTGGATTTGGTCGAGTGACCGCAGAGAGCATTGAGTACATTGAGTACATTGAGGACATTGAACTAATTGTCATGTTCAAGAAACCAGTTTAAATGATTTGAGCTTTGTGATATAACTGTTGTGTTTAAACAGTGCTCCACTGGGGCCCAAACCAAGAAAATATCCCCACACCGCAAAAAGTGAGACTAATCAGACCAGGCAATGTTTTTCTAATAACATTTGTCCAAATTCAGTGCCTGTGCATATTGTAGGCTCCGTTTTCTGTTCTTCTGTGTGGTCCTCTGCTGCTATAGCCTGTCTGAGTCATTCAGGGTCCCACATGCTGTGTGTTCAGCTGAGTTACTGTTGCCTTCTATCAGCTTAAATCAGTCAGGCCATTCTCCTCTGACTACTGACACTCTCTGGACATGTTCTTTCTCAGACCATTCCCTGTAAACCCATGAAATAGTTGTGCATGAAAATCCCAGTAGATCATACTGGTACTCTGGCACCAACAACCGTGATGCCACAAGTCACTTAAATCACCTTTTTCTCCGTTGTGATGCTCAGTTTGAACTTCGGCAGATCACCTTTACCATGTCCACGTGCCTGAATGCACTGAGTTACCAGGATGTGCCCTAACAAACAGTTGAACAGGTGTACTTTATAAAGTTGTGGTGCGTGTATTTCTATTGTGCACATGTTTGAAATGTCAACTTCATAGGTTTAAGATGTGCAGGAGTGGGACCCCCCCCCCCAGTTGATATGATGCAATCGCACAAAAGTTCAACCTCCCAAACTTCCTACAATATTCATGATCTGTGTGTCAGTTTCTGTCACTTTCTTACATCAGCCGGACTACTTCCTGGCAAGCACGGAAATTGGGCAAGAGTAATTGTGGATGGGCCACTTAATACAGAAATTAATACTAACATTTATATATGTATATAAAGTGGGGCGTTTTTTGGTCTTTATTCTGAATATAAGTGTCAATTTTAATAATTAAAAAAAAAAAAATTAAGAAAATATGTTCACCCCTTCCCTCAGGATTAGCCAATTGTACAAGTGGGTGGGTGGGGCCACTCTCGGCCCACCTACACCGCAGGAATGCTTCCTGCACAATAACAGCGCTTACTCAGGAGAACGTGCAAGAATGGCTTGGAGGTGGATCGTCGCTTTTGGACGTGAGTATCGACCCATTTAAATCATTAATAAAAGAAACTAAACAAACCAAAAGAAAGATCGTTATATATGCGCAATATACAAACACTGTAGCGCGACAGTAAAACGCTAGTCGTATCATACAAGTTAGTAATATTGCATCACCGTGGTGTAGATGATGTAACGAGACAGCACGAGACTCTCCGGCTCATTTTACGGTAAACGTGCCGGTGTTTTCATGGCGACGCCGGCGCGTGAGTTGTATTTAATAAGACGATAGCTGTTGATATGGTGGCACGAGGAGGAGTGCTTCATAACTATGTACGCTGTTTCTCATGTGAAACACGTCGCGTCTAATGTCGATAGAGTCGTGAAATTATGGGACGTTTTCGTTGTCGGTCTTAACGTCGACTTGGTTTTATTATGGCAAGAGTTGTTTGAAAACGTCAACGTGCGATGTTGCACTGAGTGGAGCCGGGGGAAAATGAATCCCGCCCGTGTCCTACTGTCAAATGTCTGGGAAAGTCCCATGTGAGCCTGTAAAAATGTGCCCCGCTGTTCATAAACACTGCGCCTGTAGGTCTGTGTGATCAAAAACGTGTGTTTAATTAGAACTATCAAGAAAAAACTGAGAACATTTCATAACCAAGTCTGTTCTCATGTCACTTATTTGTCTTTCTTGTCCCCAGTTTGTGTCCTGCACCTCAGCAGTGCACAGGTCTGCAGTGTGACTAAGGAGGATGGCCAAACTATCTACAGAGTTCCACCTGTCACTGCATCCGACTGTGAGTGGTCCTGGTCCAATGCAACCAGCTCCAGGGTAAGATGAACACATCAGAATCACATGTTTTCATAGTCCTCATCACAGATATCTTCACTTGTCACAGCAAAAAAAAGAACCATTGTAACTAGTAGCATAATAATAATAATAATAACTATTATTATTACATAATGTCATTACATTAGGGCAACATGCATCAACATAACATCAAGTGATCTGCACTGAAAAGGCAGATTAGCTGGTAAAACATGACAAAATAATATGTCCATTTGTAGTTGTAACTCACAAGTATATTATCAGGCTGATAAGTGTAGTACCATTTAGCTGCTGGTAGCTGAATTTACTGTGATGACATTAGCTCTGTATCCATGTCAGCCTGAGTTTTGTTTAAATGGTCTGTGTGATGGATCTTGTTTATCTGTTGTATGTTAACTTTAGCACACTGTCCTGGCACATCACAGAGGAAGAAGTGAAGTGGTGAAGAGCAACAGTATCAGTACTCTGAGCACCTCAGAGTGCTTTCCTTGGATCGTGTACAGGTGCAAGTGCAAAGAGGTATTACACTCTGAATGTGATAATGATGCCACGTATAATATATTATATTTATGATTATTCAGGAATGCCAAAAACATAGAGCTAATGAAATTATTTTGAAGTTTGAGTGTTGTCCCTTTGTGTCTTCTTCACAGTGTACACACTATCAACTGAACTGCACCAGTAAGTATCTTGTCCTCTTACTCCTATAACTCTCTAACTGTGTATGTCAGGGGCATATTAAATGCTCCTGTGTTTATACCATTGTCATTGTAAACATTTGATTCCAGCACATATCTTTGATTGTCATCATGTTTGTATATCATCTATTTTAAGATTAAGAGTATATTAATATTTATGTACTGAAAGAATGTTTTATTTTTTACAGTCGCCTGCAGTGCAAGGCGTTTACCACCGGACGAGACAGGTAGGGATGAACTTTAAGACAAAAATTATGTTTTAGTTATACATGTTCCTGATATGTGTCACATACATTAAAAAGGCAGCAGGCAGCTGTGTGTTGAGTCTCAGGGTGTGACATGGTGCCAGGTTACATCATGTGTCATGACATCATGTGTCTTTGGTTCCTGTTTGGTCAATTCCAACACCAGCACATTTTTCATTCACAAGAACCAGCAGCAGATAGCTGTGATTTAAGAAGCTGCCTTAGCTTTGGCACATTAAATCCATCATTCATTCAGCAGTATTTAACGATAGCAAGCTTGACACCGCCTTTCTGCATGCACATGCTCATTGTTGTGGAAAAACAATCACAGTATTTGATAATTGAACACTGGTTTGTTGGTAGAGTAACTGTGAAACTATTTTCTCTGACAGGGTTCGGCCGCCTCTATTGGTGTTATTGTTGCTATTGCCCTGCTGCTGCTGCTGCTGGTTACTGCTGCTGGTCTTTTCCTGGTCTGCAGAAGGAGGTATAAAATGAGCAAAGTGTGAACTTTTTCATTCACATCAGCCTACAAAGTGACATTCATTTACTAAATCTAGCATGTTTTAAATGTTGTTTATATTCTCTTATCATTGGCAGGAACTGTGGTTATGGTGCAGTAAACGCTGACCCTGAAAGCAGCTCATCTGGAGAGGAAGGGTAAAAGTAGAAAGACCTTCTTCTTTCAACAAGGGATGTAACAACATTTTATCTGATTCATCTTTCCATTTGATCTTTTGTTATGACATTATGACAATTGTGTCATAATGTGATGTCTGAGAGTGTGCCTTCCCTTTTTGATGTAACAGACATTTGTACCTTGTACCTGAAATCCATATGTACTGTATAAGTATATCTACAAGTAGCCTTTTAATGTTCCACCACAATCTTATAGTTTAGTTTAGCATAGTTAGTTACACTCCATATTCAGGCCAAGTCATGGCATGAGGTGTTGCCTTACTATAGGAAACAGTTTTTTTCTGGTGAAAATGAAACAGCAAATTCCCCTCAAAGCCAAACTTAAGCTATTTCTCATACAGTCATGAAGCTTACATACATATTTATAGATTTTGTCTTTCTGTAGTTGACAATTAATCCTATTTAATCAGTTAAGGACAATCATGTACCTGCCCGTTTCTCAGATTGAAATCATGTTTAACGAAGCAGCATCTCAGTCCAGTAGCAGAGTTTGTGTTGCAAACTCAACACAAACAGTATTCTAACTGTATTAGCATTGATGAATCTTGTCATGTATTGGTGCACAGCTGAAGGAAGCTCTTGACGCTGTGGAAGCTGTCAGACTCTTTGCTGCACCAGCGAGTGCACTTTGAGAACCAAAGCCCAGTAGTATTGTAGTGATCTCCCCAGAACCAGTCAGGACCAAACAGTGGTATTAACATGAACTAAAGCTGTGGAAGCTAGGAGACTGGTGATGCAGCACCAGGGAGTGCCCGATCAGTCCTGTAGCATTACAGCAACCCCTCTTATCTGAAGCCTTAACTTCCTTCTGACATTGCACAAAGACGTTCAGATGGTTTTATCTATAATATTCTACTTAAGAGTATAGTATTTACCAAGATGTATAGTATTAAAATATTTCTATAGTATTTCATTGATAGTAATATATTGTAATTCCATAAACATATTTATATTAAATACTGTTTGACAAACCACTAGCTATGTTTATACATTATTAAAAGATAACTGATATTTATATGCAGATGTAAATGATAATAGTTGTTATACAGTATTTATATTATGAAAGGTATATTTATGATTATTATATTTATACACTTTGATTGTGAAATATACTGAAGATGAATTGATGTACTGGACTGTATTATGCAGTGAGGCGGTTATGTGCAGTCATTATAGTCTCTTATCTTAACCTGTACTTCCTTCCTCCTGTTAATCCCGTCTTTCTTTGCTTGTATTTTACACTGCTAATCAAATCATGTTACACTTTCTTGTTGAAATCATTAAAAATGAAACTTGAAAATCAGAGTTGTTTTGTTTTTATTGTAGTCAAGTGTACAGCTAGGTTTCCATAGCCAAAGGGGTGTATTCTTGTCTGGTGATCTCCTTCAGCCAGTAAAGGAGGGTTAGGAGGAGCATGGTCCTGTGGTCTGATAACAGGAAGTAACTTTGAGTGCTAAAAATAAACACCACCTTATGAAGATGTACTGGCCGTGCCACCTAGTCTCTGTGTCAAGACTGAAGAGTTGAGACATTTGTCGAAGTCATAAGTCATAAGTTCCCAAAACCAAATTCTCAAGTGAAGTACATAAACATATACAGTAAGTACAGTATTAAAGTGATCATACTTCATTACTGTCTATCTCTGTTGTTGAGTTCTATCTAAACATAGACAATCATAAAGCACTTCACTTCACTTATGACTCATCTGGGTCAAGTGAAAACTCAGGTGATATGATAATTACTTGTCTGTGTCTGTGGGGTGAGCCGGAACCAGCCAATGAAACATAACAGGAAGTAATGACGTAATAGTCTGATGTTGCTCAAGACCTGAGATAAACAAATGTACTGATGATGTGCCCCTCCCAAACACAGCAGTGCTGCCCAAGACAATTTTGATTGTTACATTTTCAATAACTATACACAGCTGTTGACTGACCCTCTACCCCCCTTCATCTTGTGAAGTCACTTCAGCTTCAGAGGGTTTTTTACAGTGGGATGCAAAAGTTTGGGCACCCCTGTTCAAAATCTTTGTTAATGTGAACAGTTAAGCAAGTGGAACATGAAATTATCTCCAAAAGGCATAAAGTTACAGATGACACATTCCCATTTTAAACAATATATATATATTTTTTCATCTTTTACATTGTAAAAATGACATAAAAGGAAAAGGGCCCGTAGCAAAGGTTTGGGCACCCTGCATAGTTAGTACCCAGCAGCAACCCCCCCCCTCCTTTGGAAACTATCACAGTGTGTAAATAGTAACTGACACCTTGGTCAAAGTTATCTGAGAACTCAAGTCTCCTGGGTTTCCCCTTCATTTGCAGAGTGCTGCTTTGTTTCCCCTTTTCACTTTAAAACTGTAGAAAACAAAATAATACACTGATATTGCTTGAAATATTGTAAAATAGTGTTTCGTGTTTAACTTTATGCCTTTTGGAGTTCATTTCATCTTCCACTTGCTTAACTGCTCAGATTAACGGATTTGTTGACCAGGGGTCCCCAGACTTTTGCATGCCACTGTACCTCTGGAAGAATCCTCTGTTTGTACATATACCCAAGACTGAGTTACCCACTTCCCTCAGTGACTCCTGACCTGTGCTGTATATTTACTCATAACAGCCGTTGAGAAAACTTTAAAAGGTGAGATTTTAAGGCAACTCAGGCAAAACCGGTCCCACTACAATTTGTTTATAGGACAGGTAGAAGTGCTGGGGGTACCATGTGCAGTCTGCATTGTTATGAGACACCTAGGTGGTGCCAAGAATTTTGTAAGGCTGCTTTTATAAAATTAAACCCTAACCCTTGACAGCTTTCTAACTGTACCCAACATCCCATTTCAGCAGATCATCTCAGCAACATTGACTCTAGTTTGATGTCATGGTGAGTTGACTTTTAAATTGATAGAAAGGGAAGGGAAAGTAAGTAGCACCTTGCTGAATGTTCTTCGTTTTCTTTGATCTTTATCTTTTATGGTCCAATTGCACATGACTTGTATATTTGTGTGAGCACCTCTTAACTTCTTCTTAAATCTTAACCTCTCTCAAACAAAATAAATAATGTACGACATCTGTTCAGCAGTTGAAAGTGACCAACAGCTTGTATAAGAATGATAATTGTCAGCAAACTAACCTTTGATCCAAATACTGCTGCAGTTTCTAGAAAGACCCACAAGTGTGTGAACGTTTTAATGTTGATACTTTTTTGAAAGAAGGGTTTCTTCTTGCTTGTCTGTCATAAACTTTTCCTTTATCTGCTGGTTTGGGTCACTACACCCTGAGACACAGAAAGAGGTTGGAGAATCAAATCATGTCTTTTCTGTACATTGTTTGAGTGGAGGTTGGTGTGTGTGATTACTGTATTTATTTTATTTATTACTGGCTGTGCAACAAATAGCCCCTTGGGAATAATAATGAAGATTTATTGTGACACTAGCAGCTTTGTGAGACTAGTACTCACTCTTCCTCTGAGCTACATTTGTTAATTAACACAAAACATGAGGTTTTACAGTCATCCCTGAGGGAGTGAGTGCCTGTACAAAATGTAAAGCCTGTGATTGATGTTAACATACATCAGTCTGGTGGATTGACAGTGGTGGAACAACAGGTGACCTCACTGACACTGTCATCCCTAGTCTAAAACACAAATAGATACACCAGCACCTTGGCATGAATTTCACCTCTTATCAACCCTAAACTGTTTGTTATACAGTTGCCTTAACAACATGAATCAACAAATGCCTGTGGTCACAGTCAGGAAGAGTAGATGTGTACCTTTCATACTTTTCATCTGCCATATTGAGAAATGAACCCTGCCCACCATGGCTCTTCATTTCTTTGTTTATGCTGTATGTTTACCTCAAAACCACATATTACTCTCTTACTGATGTGTCTTAACATAATCACACATACACCAGTGGACAAAGCTGTGGGTTTTGTGTGGGAGTACCCTCAATTGAACTGCCACAGAATAGATTACACCAGTCACAGCAGGAAATATTTGTCCAGTAGCCAAGAACTCACAGATCGTGGTGTTGCAGGCGTAATGTTGTCTCAAGTTGAATGACTAATGATGGGAAATGATCTTTGGTTGGACTATAGTAGTCTCTGCAGTGTTGTATTTTGCTGCTGTTTTGTTAACCCTTCATCAAAATGATAGCTATATACTTCCTGCCAAGACAGCAGTGACATCTTGCATGTAACGGCAGAACAAAGGGTTTACTTGTGGGAAGTCTGATTTGTAACTGAGTGAGTGTTCGAAGAAGAAAACCTTACTTAATAAAAGTTTTTGAAGCTAAATTTGGAAATTTTCGGACTTTCAGTTCAATTTTTTAAAATTGTGGTTTTGCTCTGGCAGACAAAACAGAACTTCTACCCCACAGCTTTTTGCTTTACTTGGTTTACTGTATAGCAGATGACATGAGTCATACATGGAGGGAAACTGGGGCCCCAGGAAGGTAGCCGTTCAAACACAAGTATATTGTACAATCCATGGAAGTCAGATGGAAAGTTTGTGCTGCCACATATTTTGGGGGGTTTTGAATTTCCCTTTTGATTACACCCCACATTCTGATTTATTAAAATGTGGTCTTAGTCTACAAGGTTATGACCAGTCTGACCAGGGATCTTTCAGGAACTGTTAAAATGACTTAAATATCATAGACATACAGAACAGCTGTCAGTTGCTCAGTCAGGAGTCATTGCAAATTTATCCAATTTGTCAGTGTGCTGTTTAAAGTAATAACCGTTTCACAGGGTCCCTATACAAAGCGGCTCTACCACTCATCTTTTATGCTTCAGTTTTGGCCCCTCTTAGCCCGTGTACCAAAACTACACAATCAGACAAGACTGGGGATGACAGCTTCCCCTGCCACAGCGGTTTGCCATTGTGGTTTCAGAGCAGAGACACAGCACACGAGGAATGTAGTTTTATGTGTGCTGATTCTCACCATCAATAAATCATGTCTTGTATACTGGAAGCCCCCATGCTACATTGACCTTCAGTCACGTAGGCTACCTTCACACGTGGCCTGGAGGAGATGTCGAGATAAGGGTACATGCCTCAACATGCCCTAAAGCCTTTGTTTGACTTGACAAAAGAAAACAATTCCAGTATTAGTCTAAGGTTTTGATACATAATACAGTAGTGGCTTTATTTTCATAACAAATGTTTAAAGTAGAAATGTCAGGGTGTTATGTTCATGACTTTATGCCTGCAGCTTGTCAAAACTTACTAATGGTATGTTGGTGTGCAGTGTTAAGCTGCTATTGTTTTCATATTTAGACAAGTTGTGGACCTCAGGGGGGAATAGCTGCAGCATGACTGGCAACTAATTGGGATCAAAATAAAGGAATAACAGTAAAATTTTATATCATGTCTCATATAATTTACATAATTCAAATACATTTTTACGTGATATCTTGTCTTGGATTCATTTTCCCTGCTCTTTCACTCTTGCTCATGTGTTTTATGGACGACAGCAGCTCCCCTGGAAGACTGGTTGCCCCCTTTCTCCTCTCTGTGTTGTTGGATAAGACTGCATAATGAGGATTATGGGTCTTCAACAGAGCCAAAGGACTACGCCACACAGTTTGAAGTGTGAGGAAGTGGTTAAATCTGGCCTCTGCTCTGGACTGTGACACTGACGATACCTTGTGCCAGATCCTGTCGATGCCCATTCTGCTGGAGCACTTTCTGAACATGTAGAGAGTTGCAAGGACAATTATTAATGGATCACCAGTGGAGTCTGTGGGCTCAGATTCTTTGGAGATATGGAGTATCCCCACTCCCATATTTGAATCACATGTGAAGTTGAATGCTCTTTCAAGGCCGTAGGTAAATCAATAGCACCTCTACTGGCAGAGCTCCACACTAAACCTAAGACAAATGAGCTGTGGCAGGAGTCAAATATTTACCACTAGGTGCAGTTTCATGACAATAGAAAAAAACACACATGGCCATTCTGGCTGTTGTGAGGCAGTTGCTGAGTACAGATCCTCAGTGTCTTTGATGTTGCTTCAAACAGGCGTGTCGTCAGATTAAGTTCATGCTTCTCAAGCAAATGAGAATGATGTCTCTATATGTGAAGTCAGAGGAATGCTGTCATCAGTGCCTAGTATCTGGGCAGTCATTTGGGTAATCCATCAGGTTCAGACGCTCAGTCCAGTCATCATACTTTTACTGTCAATTTGTTTTCTCTCAAGCAGAAATGTTCCCACAAAATCACACCCTTGTCTATCACACTGAAAAAAAGCACTGTTATTTTGATTTATTTTTTCTTTTTGTCTTGATAAACTATGAATATGTTAAGTTCCCTCAAATCACAAAAACACATTAGGCTATATCACTCAGCCTAAGGTTTTGATCTTTGAAGGTGTTTTGTTTTTTTCCAGTAGTTCCTCATACAAAATGTAAAAGACACTGGGGCTGCTCAGAGTTTGTGCATAAGACCCAGCATCAAGCTCATCGTGTTTTTTTTTTGTTTTTTTTTAACTTCCATTTACTTCAAATCTAATAAATGTAATAAATATAATAAAGTCTCATTGTCACACTGAACCATCTTAAAGTCCAGCTTGCTTACTTTCCCAAAGTAAAGCGTTGGTGTATTCTTATCAGTGACCATAAAATAACTGAGCAGGGTCTTTCTGTCAAAGAATTAGTGTATAAGACAGTCTAAGAAGCCCAACCACCAGTCAGTTGGGCTACTGGCATCCAATGTCTAAAAACGGTCATGTTCATAGTGACATATAACATGATGTAATTCAGCTTGCTAAAGTAAACCGTATGAGCAAATCATATACAGACATGTCTGAATTTTCGATTTCTCTTCCATTCTGTGTTGGTACGTTCTGATTTAGAATCTTCCACTGTGACGATCCTCTTTGTATTGGCTACATGGATTTGTGATGTTTTGAATTGCAGCTAAGCGCGGCCCCGCCCCTCATGACTTGGCCTCCCCGTGCACTGTCGTCCATTATGCACCTGTGCGCGCGGCCGACACAGCGGAGTTTGCGAGACAAGAGGCAAGCAGCACTTTGATGACTTTCGAAAGGTGAGTTGAACCCAGCGTATTTATTCCATTCCGGTTCAGCCTGGATATGAAACTAATTTAGCTGACACGGACTTAGCTCAAGTGACAGGCAGAGTTTTTATTAACTATCGTTAGCGTTAACGGAGTTAGCTCGCTAACATTAGCTAAAGCCTGAGTTGCTAATGTGAATGCCCGCCGAGTGTTTGTGCATTAAAATCACCCTCCAGAAGTTCACCACGTTGTTCTGCTTCACTTTGGAAATGATTGTGAAAATCAAAATGAACGGTGACCAGTCGCTAACTTTTTCGTCGTCGTTCGTAGTCGTTTTAAGTCTTTAGCCATTTTTAAGTAGTTTTAGTGTAAGTCACAGGATTTAGCTGGGAAATGCGACAAGATGTGCAGTCATACAACCAAAAATGTCGGATTTGAAGTGAATGTTAGCGACCATGTTTTCACTGTGAGACCCCGTAGTTTTACGACCGCGCTTTTTTAATTGTGGCATTGACAGAGAGAAATATTGATCGTCTTCTCACGTAAGTCCTTCTGACAGTTGGTGAAGTCGCAAAATGACGTTTCGATGAATTTGATTTGATTTATAAAGTTATCTTAGTTTAACAAATGTTGGTGGCACAGTGAGTTTGACGATAAATCTTCTGACTTAATCAGGGTTAACTGTACTTCAACGAGGAATCAGTGTAATTCTGTGCAAAATATGCTTGTCCCCGAGGTTAACAAATACCTCATTGCAAGTATGTAAAGTCAGGGATAAAACAGGCTTTCACAGTATTAAATAACGTGGATCGCCAAACCGTTAATTACCGTGTTGTGCCAGGTACCTGTGCACCTCCACACAGGTGTCTGCTGTCACATTTTGCATAATTATTTTAGTTTGTTGAGGTGACTCCAAAGACACACACCTGATAATCAAAGAAACACAACTCCAAAAATCAAAAACATATGCAATTGCCCTTTGTTCAGCTTGTGGTGGAGATGGTTGTGGAGATTGTGCTTTGGAACTGATCTGTTTTTATAGCTGTGGCATACTGAGATGTTACCTTTCTAATTTCTTTGATTTTCCAAGAGTCAAAGCTTGAATCTAGTTAAGTGGCTTTTATTAAATGAAGGTCTTACTGGGGCTGTGAAATTGACATGATTTGTGTGTTTGTGTTTTTCCACATACAAGGATGAAAAGCCAGGCTCAACACACCGTTTTCACAAGGCTCAGTCCATCCAATTGGGAACATTTAAAACCTCTTTCTGTGTATTCCAAGATGGTCACGTGGGAACAGAAACCCATTCTGGATCAGCCAAGACAGTTTGTGAAGTCATTTACAAACTTGAAAACTGGGGAAGTGAACAACCATGTGAATAAAAGAACATTGGAGCATCTCACTCATGATGATGGTTATGAGACCCCGGCTAAAAAGTCATTTAATCCAGAGGTCTTGTCCCCAGACCTCGGTTGTTTTATGGATGAGTGCAGCCCCCTTGGACAACTTGACTCTGTGTCCCCTTTTGCCATCCCTACGTCGTTGGATGAGAAACATGCTCGTAGGATTGAAATAAAGGACACTGTAAACTCTCAACACTCTGAGCACATAGATTGTGGGTCCTCAACAGAGCCAGGGGGCACTAAGGGGACTACACCACTCAGTTTTAAGCCTGCAGAAGTGGTCCTAAATCTGGCCCCTGCTTTTGACTGTGACATTGATGACATCCTGTGCCTCAATCCTGTTGGCACTTATTCTGCCGGAGGACTTTCTGAACACGGTGAAGAACAGGAACTGAAGAAAGAAATGCAACCAAAAGCAAACGATGAAGAAGCAGACAAGGGCTATTTTTCCCTATCCTTTGTTAAGGACCTGAAAACAGAAAACAGTCCCCCTCAGTCTGGAAACCCACAGTTGGCCACAAATGCTTTCAGCCACCTGCTGGAGCCACAGGGTGAACGGTATGTTGAAAGTTCATTTGAACCACTCAACAACAAGTTGCTGTCATTAAATGATTTGTGTCCACTCGCTAGTTTGCCACCACCAGAATCTGAGACCACAGATTCTCTAGATGGTGAGGTTGAAGGGATGTGGGATATCGGTCCCCCCATATTCGAGTCTTCATTGTGCCACAGTGTCACTGTAAAGTTGAACACAACTGGTGAACAGAAGAGAGAAGTGACAGAGGAGGTGTGTGGAGGCGCGAGGGAGCCTCTCCAGGAGTGTGTGGCCACACACAACAGAGAGGAGGCCACATCAGATACCAGTTATGAAACAACCTTACCTCTTCAAGTCCAGGTTAGTTCATTCAGCTGTACTCCCTTATCAGGCAATGATGATGTGACCCTGCCCATATGTAGTAATGTATTTTGCATTTTGAACAGTATGTAGTGTGGATGCTCTCCATTCACACCCACAACTCTGCTGCTTGTGCTTTTTCAAGGTGAGATCAGTTGTCGTTGTTCCCAAGCGACCAACCAACAAACCAGGGGCATCTGCTCTGTCAGATGAGATGAAACCTACACACCTACACATTCCAGATGAGAGGGTTTCCCAGGGTGTGCGGCGAGTCACAAGTCAAAGGTACTGTTGTTGTCTCACCACTAGGTGGAGCAGTATGACCACATCAAACACAGTGTGGAACATCGTCTCAATTCAGAATCCTTCCATTAGAACACTTTCTTGAACTGTGTTTCATTGGAGGGTCATAATATTTGTACGTGATTTTTTTTTCATACATTGCTGTCTGAAGCATGTCTTGTATAGAGACTTTCTGATACCATTTATTTCCCTCCAAAGACTCTGATAGCTGAACTTTGCATATCAGGCGATACTGAATACCTATCTGAGATCTGATACCTGATACCCGTATTGAAAAAAAATACAACATGTTTAACATATTGTTCTATAGCCTTGCTCAGGGTCTTTGAAAAATAAAGGCAGAAAATGAGTGTCACGGTAAGTCTTTTATCGTCTCCTTTGACAGTCACCATAACTGAAAGACGAACATGGATAAATAAATCTAGGAACAAACATTTCACTTTTCTGCCACTCGCTGCCATGTTCACTAAAGCAGCTTTAACTTTGAAGAATGAGAGGGTCCTGGAGGATTTTATGCACTTGTCAATGACAAAACAACTCCAAGGTAACGCAGGCTGTGCTAAAATCATTTGTAGGCTATACTGTTGATATTAATGAGCATGTGAAGTTTTAGTAGCAGCGGCCATAATCTAGCAACAGTGGAGCACTGCAATTAAATGACTTTAGGGGAAACATCGACGTTGAAGATGTGGTGGCAGATTGATGCATAGATAGATTGGATTCCCAACATTTTCTGCAAAATTGGAGGCATTTCAGATGCTGGTATTGAAACATCTTTAGCTTTGTATGGTTGACTGTGGTGTGATGTGCTTGTGAATTGTGAAGATGTTTTGTGTTTTTTTTTTTTTAATTTTCAGGCTGATTTTTGACAGGAAGGTGGACTGGGAACGTGGGAAAAATAATTATGTTCACGCAGTCACCAAGCACATGAAGGAGAAAGGAGGAACCCCGGGTATGAACCTCAGCTTTAACAGCAACATAAGAGAATGACAGTGAGACGGCTTTTAAAGAGATAATCAGGGTTTTGGGATGTGGAGTTGTGTGAGGTAGTCGTGCATAGTTGTTACACTACCTGCATTTGGTCCTCAATAATGGTTCCCAGATAGGGGAGATGACTGGGAGCCCCAGCAGACTAAGCAAACAGAGCTGTACGACGCTGTGCATTGGGCCACTAGAAAAACTTTGTAAAATTGTAGCAGCTGAATGCACAATATAACATATCAGATGCGCGTCAGCTGACTTAATCAGATAAAAGTGTAAAACAGGAAACTTATAGTTCAATGGTAATGGTATCACAAATTTACAGTAATGTACTGGATTACTTTTAGATACTTTTGGATTACTCCAGTACCAAACATGCACATTAAGAACGTCACAGTCAACACGCATCAATCCACATAGATTAGATCACTCCAAACAGGAAGTCAAACGCACTGAGCAGCCGGTAAATTTCAAAATGTAACACCATGGATTGTAAAATCATCACACACCTGCCGGCACAAGCCACGAGTCACCGCTCAGTCAGAGGGTCCTACGGGTGACAGGACCTCATGAAGGAAGAAAAAATAATCATGTAGGCGGATATAATATTTGATGCTACAAAACGTGTTGTTATGTGTTGTTATGCGTGTGCACTGTGCATATGTCTGCTCTACTATATGGTTAATTTTAAAAATGTAATATTGCTAAACAATCCCTGTTTTTATCAGATACACCAGTAATCTGATTACATTTTTTTCTGTACTGTAATAGACTACAGTTACCTTTTTTATCCCTATAATGTAACACCATTACATGTAATCCCTTACTCCCCAAGCCTGCTAACTATACATGAGTACCTCACACAACCCCACATCAAAATAACAACTGGCCCGTTAATGGCACATTGCAAGTATGTATGTATGCTGATGATGTATTTTTTGACTCTGATGGGTTGTGAATTTGAGAATGTGTTGGACTGGATGATTTCACTGAAAGTCTTTATCACAGTAATGACTTTATAATACTGAATGGCATTTCCATTGTTTTGTTGTGATTGTTGAAGGGCATCTCCATCCTCGATGAGAATAAATACAAACGTTCACCTTTTTAAATGTCCTTCTCAAAACAACACGTTGTGCTTTCTGCAGATGTCATGTCTGAGCTGCTGAATCTGATGACCAGTATCGCGGACCAGACCTCAGCCAGACACACAGACACACAGTGGCAGCACCCTTCGGACCTCACCAAAAAGTAAATCATCTTTATTAAGTTATTACGGCGGGGGG
>OMNW01020017.1:64493-101542 GCA_900303245.1 Selene dorsalis | reverse complement strand
ATTCTTAAGGGCTCTTTCAGTGGAGTGCAGCAGGAGGCAGGCTGGAGTGGGCTCTCATCATCTTGGAGGGTAACACAGCTGAGTTCTCCATCTCCACATGAACTTATGAGTGTTTTTTTTTTGTTTTGTTTTGAACCACCAAGCCTTTATTCCCAGCTGATCCTGGGTGGATAGGATTCCTCTCTTGCCTTTGGTGTCTAAGTTGTCAGCACATGTTTATTGCAGAACAACAGCAGACCTGACTGTACTACACTGCTCAGTCATTTTATACATTTGGGGCTTCATTGATGCACTCTCTGCTTTTATTTTAGACAGCTGCAGTTCAAGGTCTGCCTTCGCACTCTTGAGATCCTCAGCTTCCCTGCACACTCACTGCCTTCTTCCTTTTACCTCTTGAATCTCACAGAGCTGGTGTTACAATTCCACAGCTGTCTTCTTCTACTAATCCAGTGCTTTACTCATCCAGTTCACAGTCTATCCACTGCAGGTCCATAAGGGATACCGGTCTTCTGCAGTTGCCATTAGGCCTTATATTACAGGTGTAGCACAGCAATGGCAGGTGTTGGTAGAACAGGTGTGACAGATGGTTAAATGAAGTGACAACTTTCAAAAGATTGACTTCATACAGGCAGAAAGTGGGATGTATTTCATGTGATCACTAATAGACCAAATTGTGTGGGACCCTGATGAAGTCCAAAAACCACAGAGAGGCAGAGCATAAAGAGAATAGTTAAGGCCACAGGGGAACCCACCATGTTAGAGTGTGATAAAGAGATGAAGCGATAGAAAAGAAAAATTAATCACAGCAGTCAGGATCGGTTCACACCAACCTCAAAACTCCATCATCATCATCTTTGAAGTGGAATGACTGTCAGAAGAGGAATTAAAGGGAGGGTACTGAGTGGTTTTCTTGTTGCTTGCTCATACGGTGTCCTGCTTGTAGGTTTCTATCAAACAAAGCAACAACATGGAAGTAACTTTTTCTCACGCTGCTGAGTACTGTGGAAGTCAGAGACCTGATCTAAAGTTTGCTGCAGAGGAGAAAGCACCCTTCCCTTTGTATTAGATGCAGTGGGTGACATTTGGAAGGCCCGCTGTGGCAGGAACCCCACGCTCCAGTGGCTTTTAGCAACAAGCAATCTGCTGATCGATTGGCCTCTGTTGCCCAGTATTAACTAATCAAAGCAGAAGAGCCCAAGGCGCCTGACACCGCTACCAGCCGGCCTCACTGGGGCAAACAGGTCAGCTGTAACAGTGCTGATGCTCACTGACCAAGCTCCAGATGAGTCCCTGTGTCTCATAGATTAATGACTTTCAAGTTCTATTCACTTCTCTGTGTTATCTTCAACTCAAAAAGACTTTCTGCTGTGAAAAAACAAACTATTTGTTGCTTTTGTGGTATAAAATTTAGTTTTCAAAGACTATTTTAACCTCATCTCAGACTGGTTGATAAGGGAACAACCTGTATACAATCAGCTTAAAACACAACAATTTCTGATTATGGGATGTGTTGTGAGTTGCTGTAACTGATCGTAGAGTCAAACGAGGAGGGCAGTAGCCAGGGTTTCAGAAATACTGATGCTGGAAGCTCAAGGAGCCTCCGCCCCACATCATTTTTAGGAGTCCTGACAAATTAAGTCTTTTTGCCAGCTCTCTTTATGTTTTTTGAAATTTGTTTTTATTAATTTAAAGCCGGTTTTACGTCATATCAGTCACATCAGTCACATCAGTCACATCAGTCACATCAGTTTATTTTGAATCAGGGTTTGAGTAAATGTTTTCTTAAAGTCTTTCTTGCTACTGAACTCATGAATAAGTTCAGCAGAATTTTTAGATGATATAAATAAAACATTTCCTGACCTACAAGTTGTCAAGTTTAATGTAGGGAGTAGAAATATTGTTATTTGTGTAACTTTAAAAACAAAATATTTGCCTCACTTCAACTTCAACACATATTCCCAGACAAAGCACTGACAGTCTTTACAGTGTGTTTGCAGAGGTGGATTAACTGCTTCTCCCCATTCACAGTCCTTATGCTAAGCTAAGGTAACTATGTCCTGACTTAGCTTCATAATTAATGCAGACTGATATACATTTTTTAACATCTCACTCTTACAGAGAAAGTAATGTATTTCCAAAAACTCTTGACCTTTACGGTGCCAGAGACATGTAGGATTTTGTCCTTTGTCTTTCAGCTTTTATTACTGTGACCACCCAGTGTGAAATAAAATCCAGGGGTTTTGTTCATCCTCCAGGACGAGGCTGTCTGGGGGAGCAGCACTCCACTGCAGCCCCGTTTTGACATACATATCAAACTACTGCCTGACAGCACAGGAGGAAAAGTAGTTTTTGAGAATGTTCCAGTGGGGCCAGAAAGAAAGTTCTCCCTTTACAAGATCTGTGGAGGCCACTGAGACTCGTTCACGGTACTTTTATTTTAGTTTCTACCTTTGTGTTTCCTAGTCAGAGGTTGAACATGTACATCAGTGCGAAACCACACAGAGTCCGTGAGTGTTTAACAGTAGAATTAAATTGTCAGGATGTTTCTCCAGTAACACTGCATCCTCTGCGACCTCTCCCCTTCTCCTCTCTGTCAGTAACTCTTCCCCTCTTCTCCGTCTCTGAATCATTGTCTCTTTCTCCTAGTTTGTTCACAGGTTGTGCTGCCCCCCCCCCATCTCTGTCTCTGTCTCTCTCTCTTACTTCCTTTGATCTCCTGAAGCTTAAACCTATTGTGAGAGAGGAAATGAGAAGAAATGTGGAATAATCCTGCGTTGGTGCTCATCCTTTGGTCTTTCCACTGAGATCAGCGTGATACGGCAGAACAGAGGGGCTGAGCAGCTGAGCGAGGATGGTGAAAACCTCTCTTTTCTTCTCGGGACGTTCGCCTGTCATATGAAGACAAAGGACTAACAGCTGTACTCTCCCACAGTCTCTACTCCGTGCAATCATATGCACTATAAGACAAACTCCGTTTCTCTCTATGTTCCTCTTCTTTTTCAATATATTATCTACACCACCCACTTTTGCAGCTCCTTTAATAAAAGGCAAATGCAGATAATAACAGCTGAACTAATCAACATGAACACCTCAGGTAACACCACAGATGTTGTTTCTGCTGATTGACAATTTGCAGCATAAGTTCAAATATCTAATGGTGTAGAAATGAAATAACAAGTTGATATACGTTATTTATCCACCTAGATAGAACAAAATGAAGAATTAACTAAGTATGAAACCCTCAGATCCTAATGGATCACTCACTTTGACACCTTCAGTCCCACCTACAGTATAGTGATTTCATGGTAAATTACAAACTGACTGACTTGAAAAACATCTGTTCATCTGTCATCAAGTGCTTTCATTGTCTCAACATAGCTAAGCTAATTAAACAGACGTCCTTGAGCAGGCAGCGCAAATGAGACAGAGAGGGATGTGCTGTTGTTGAGTACATGTGCTGAAGCAGAGAATTTACTTTTTGCTTTTCTGCAAACAGGGTGTGTGTGTGTGCGGGCAGCATGCTAATATGTGGAAATCTTACATTTTTAGGGAATGCCTGGGTGAACTGAGGCTCAGCGCTGCTTCCTTTAACTGTCTTCCAAATAAACGGAGCAAACAAACATTGACAGAGGCCTCGACTCAACAATTCACATTTTGGGAAAATTATCTATTCTGCCTTTTTTTTCTGAGAGTTAGATGAAAAGATCAGTGCTAGTCTCATGTTTGTGACCCTATGAATCTTCAGCAGGCAGTCAGCTAATTGAACTTAACCCATGGACAATAAACAAGGAGAAATACAAACACTTTCTACCTACCACCACAGTTGAAGCCAATAATGGAGACATTATATTACATTTGTTTAACCTGGATAAAAAAGGAAGTGTAAAAACAACAATTTCCTGGTTTAGACATGGCCTATTTCAAAAAAGTCACACACCTGTAAAATGGAAAATTACACTATCATTTTGTACAGGTTAAATGAAAATTTCCACTTCTTTAAAAGTTGTTTTGGAGGTGCAGCATGGCTGGCGTTTCTGGTATTGATGCTACTTTGATCTGGCTGCAGGTGGTAGCATCATGCTCAGTGTGTGTGACATGGTAGAGAGCTAGAAGACTGATATCAACCTTCTCACTCAGCTCTTGGCAAGAAATCAATGTGAAACCTTTTCTGTATAATTTCCCTGTTGTCACAGTTCCTCTTAAAAATGTAATCACTTCTCTCAGTGAAACTATGTCAGTGTCTGTTTTGCTTCGGTGTGTTTGTAGCTATGAGACACTTGTGTTTATCTCTCCACAAGCTGGAGCCGCTGTTTTGTCTTCATAGCTTTTGAAAACAGCAGGAGAGAGACTCACATCTGAAAAAGTGCATGTGTAGACTTTTTAAAATCTGTATCCTGTTCAGTTATTGATTTCCATAATTCTTCTCTTTGCAGAAAGAACACACACACTCTCTCTCTCTCTTCCTGTGCTAATTAGGCCTCAGTGCAGGAGATTATATTCAGCGTTCTGTAATGATTGTACTCATGTATGTGTCTCTGTTGGCCCACCCGCCACCATACTGGAAGTTAAGACTCCCTCTGGCTTCGCACCCTCAGAGTATAGCACCAGCTCACATGAGAGATGAGTGTAAATGAGAGAATGGATGGAGTGGGGCTTCAGCCAAATACGCATCAATTCACTGGCTCTTGCAGCTCTGACTATCTCCTCTCTGTGTGTGATAAATGCCTCTCCTCATTTTGGTTTACCGTGCAGCTGTGCTGGGTGCATGCAGGGTGAGGCCTGCAGAAATATGTCAATACACAATGAAGTATACACCCCCCCGGCTGCTTTATTCCCAAGTTGTGGTCAGAGGCGGTCAGCTTCAGGAGCACTCTGTTGTGAAATTTCATTTCACGCTTTGTGTGTCTATTGATTTTTATTGGTCTTTAGACAAAATCAGTCAAGATATTGTCAAAAGGCCAAGTCCCTTCTGCACTCACTGTCTTGAGAAGGACAGAAACAGAGTGAGGAAATGTGCACTCCTTCGCTGTGAGTGTGGATATGTTGGATGACTGAGCGAGTGTTCACACTTGTGTGTGTGTGTTTTGTCTCTGAGCCGCTCTACCTTTACTCTTAGAGGCCTGAGTCTCGGCCTCCTTCGGTGTTCTGAAGCGCAGCGGTTCGCTCAGTGGGCTCGTCCCAGACATGCTGATGGACTGGACATGCACAATGTAGTCTGTCTCCTCCTCCAAGTCCCATAGTGCACAGGAGCGCGTGGTGGTGTTGACTTCCTGGATGAAACGCAGCATGCGCACGTCTTTCTTCTGTTGGAGCACGAGAGACATGTGAGTTTGGTGAACAACATGGAGGACAGTCGTAGTCTCTCTAACAGTAGTGTACAATGACTCTCCGTGGTTGTCAGTGTCAACATGAGAAAGGGGTCCACCCACTTTGTGGAAGGTCTGAACACCAAGGCCTATTTGAAGAACAGTTTCGCTTTCACAATTAAAACACCAGTTCAGCATTTTGGAGTTGTGAGGATAGATACCACTGTCATGTCTGTACTGCACACATGTTAACTTAGTGTGACATGAAGACTGACAGCAGGGAAAGCTACATTATCTGTGTCCTGCTACATAATTAGAGGACAGATACAAGTACTGCACTGAGTGAAGAAGAGTGTCTATTTTTTTTTTGAGATATCATCAACTTCTGTGAAAATGCAGATACAAAAGTGTGTAAATAATACAAGAGAGAAGAGAAAAAGTCTTTACACCAGTACACTATGAGCATGTGACCAACACTGAACCTGCAGCTGTCCACTCCATCACATGTACAGTGTGTGTCCCTAAAACCACAATCGATGTGACACTAATGCGATTAAATGTGTTTCTGAATCGAAAAGGATGTGTGAGTTTGTATATTGTGTGTGTGTGTGTATGATATCGCTTTCACCGTTTCACATAGCTATCGTAGTCTGCTGTTGCCAGAGAGCAGACAAGCAGTCGACAGCTTCCAGGGTCCTGTGATAATACCCATAATGCATGCTGACTCAGAGCAAGGGAACAACACAATAAAGAGAACTGGACATGGCAGTAAACAACCGGTGATCAACTACAAGTTAATTTAATTAGAAAGAGTTTGTGTGTGTGTGTGTGTGTGTGTGTATGTGTGTGTGTGTGAGAGAGAGAGACAGAGAGAGAGAGAGGGGGGGGTAGCTTACCCTTACATCAGCAAGTGCATTTACTCCAGTCCATCAGTCCATTTACATATAAATTCAGTGTGTTATGTCTGCACACAGCCTGTGCTGCTCACCTGCTGTGTGATGGCAAAGCCGATGACGGAGTCTCCCTCGGGGATGTCCCATGTCACCACAGCAGAGTTGGCTTTCAGCGCTTTGATGGTCACATTGACAGGAGGCGACAAGCTATCTGCAAACAGGGAGAGAGACAGAGAGAGAGAGAGAGAGAGAGAGAGAGAAACAAGAGCGTGTTTCATCTGTGGCAGGAAGCAAATGAGAAGTTCAGCTCCATTATATTTCCACCAGTTGCAGAAACGACCAGCAGTGTGGCAGCAAACCAAATTCAGTGGTGTGAATAAATGGCTCAGCAGAATCCATTATGTACGGTGGAATCGATGACAGAGAACAGAAACACAAATTCCTCAGTGTGTTACAGAGATGCTGCCCAAGGCTCAGCAGACTCTGAGAGTGTGCGATATGGAAGGATCGATGCAGCCAGCAAAACCAAAACAATCATAACATTCATGAAATTAAAACTGAGATTTGAACATTTGATATTAAAAGTTGAATATGGAGAATGCTTAATAAGAGCTATATTTATTCAAAAATAAAACAACCACGGTGCGTTTAGAGGGGTGCAGAAAAGTATTGCATTTCCATAAAAAAATTATATTTAGTCTGAATTTGACGGGCTCGACAATGACTTCCTGTTAAGGTCGTACTTGCTAATAGCGTCCGGGGCATCGCGTGTTGCCAAATACGGTGTGTATGCTCGGCTCAGGTAGGCTGCTACTGGGTAAAATGGCGGAGTCTGCAAGTCCTGCAGCTGCTTCAGAGCCTCGGCAAACGGTGCGTTACCTGTCCAAGCAGCAGAGTGACCGGAGAAGAGCAAAAACTAGCGTCAATATCAGTGAAGCATATGCTCGATGGATGTAATGTAACGGATTACCCGGCATCAAAACGCACGCGGAAATGGCTACTTCTCTCCTCCATCGGTAAGCTAACTCGCTTGCTAGCTAAGCTAACGGTAAATACTGTGGGAAAATGAACTGATTAGTGGAAATGAGTGGTTTCCCTGTATGATTCATCACTGGACATGCTGCAGAGTCGGTAACGAACCTGGCAACCCGACTGCTGGATTGTTTTTGCTGTTGTTGCAACTACGATCTTGAGACACTGGATGTCGGTATTCTGCACATATTCATATTCAACCTTTAAGTTATGAAAGTTAAAAGTTTGGTTTGACTCCTTAAAATGTTAATGTCGCTCTAGAGACATGGCAACGTTGATCTCTTGGTCAGCCAGCTGGACAGGGACAGATATCTCAGCTACTGTATGGATTGTCATGAGATCTGATGTATTGATCAGCCTCACCAGTAGGCTGTTTTTATGCTTGGTGATAATAAGCAATCGTTTGGCACGCTACCATGTTAAACAGTACACACTGTAAATATTACACCTAGCTTAAATATGTTAGATTTGTCATTGCAAGGATGTTTACAGTATGGATTAGTCTGAGCTTGTTCAGTCATTACTGAGATTTCACACCATTTAAATATCAGTATGTTGGAAAAGCTCTTAGGTTTGCATTGCTATACTTTTTAAGGAAGGAGGATCATTTTAATTTTATTTATATAGTGTGTTGTCGCCTCAGACTGAAACACTCCAAACGGTCCAGACTGGTGCAAGGCATTTAATCATTGAGGCTTCCTGTACTCAGCATATGAATGACAACAGTAACTGACACTGTTCACATCAGTATGGTGTTCCTTCAACATGCAGAGCTGCTGCTGCTGCTACTGACTGTGAACTGGGATGTACAGCTGTGAGAGTGATGTTTACTGCTGCTACCGATTTTTCCCACTGCAGGTAGAGAGAGGAAGGAAATGATCAAACTGCAAAATACCTCTCAGTTTTGACAGGTGTTCACATCATGTTATAGATTTTAAGTGCAATATATAATTGGTCTATTGTTCTCGTTTGGACCACAAAAGCCTTGTGGACAAAAGCACTTGTTGTCAGACTGGTTAAAGTTAAAGAGTGATACGGCTTCGTCAGTCGCTCTGTATCTCTGTGACTCACTTGAATTGAAAGCGATGAGGCTGATTCAGAGCTGAGCATGATGAACGTCTTAATACAGACCACAGTCTGTTGACTGTCACTATTTTTGAAAGAGTTTGGGAAGCTCTGTATCAGAGTGAAAAACAAGGATGATGACATGAAAACCCAGATATGCACATTGACTATCAGCAAAATATCCCAACCTTTATAATGTAAAAGAGGTGTGTGTGTGTGTGTGTGTGTGGGTGTCATGCTTCATGTTCCAGATACACCTCCAGTTTAATTAGGGTCACAGGTTACAGGATTTGAGAATAATGATTTAGTTTCATTATATAATTAAGTGTGAGCCTATTTGTGTCCACGTGTACTGTGGCCTCAACTGCTTCAAAGTAAGACTCTTTAATTACTGCAGGCACTGCCCCAGTCTGCACAACACACACGCACGCACACACACACACACCTAATGGCTTCACTCCTATATAAACAAACACGTGTGCGGACCAGATGATCAAAGTGCCTGCAGCAAAGGAGAACCTATCACTCTGCTTCAGATTAGCGGCAAATGGATTTTTCTCTCACACAGTTTACATGATCACTTTCATTTCTTCTCTTATAAAAATCATTTGAAGTGTAAATGGTGTCAACAGTAATTACATAATGGACTGTTGACTCTCGTTGTATAGTTCGTTTCAAAAATGTGACAGTGCACACAGAAATGAATCTCGTGGAGATCTGCTCTCCGAGTGTGTTCTTTGTTTTCATTTGGATGCATTTCATACTTGAGGGCCTAATTCAATTCTATTAACTCAGTGAACTGCTGCCTGAAAATGTTGACAGGGTAATTTTCTAAAAGGCCAGAAAATAATCAATCAATAAAATCTGTTGATATGAATATACTATTATACTGTAAGTCATCTGAAGCAAACCCATCCAAATGTAGACAGTTGCTTTTTTTTCCCTCAGTGTATAATTCTGCACATTTTAAATTATTCATGTTATTTTAGATATATTATCATATTCCATACATATTTTCTAATACTTCTTTATGCCTTTATGCTTCAGTGTGTCATATATAAGACACGCTGGTGAATTGTTCACTTCCTGCTTTTATATTTGCGTGTTAATTTTCAGCTATGAAATACATGCTGCACTGTATGTGTTCCCAAACTGTCAACTGCTCTGTTCCTTTGCTTTCATTCATATTGGTCACAAATGCTCCAGTGTTACCCATAAACCACCGAGCCTGTCTGTTGTATTCAGTATGAGCCGTGAGCAGACTGTGGTGTGTTACACCTTTACATCGCAGCAGACGGCGCCTCTTATGAATCACTGTGGCTTTCTGGAATTGATTGATATTTGTAACGTGAAGCAGACCTCGGAGAGATGAATAGGGATGTGAAGTGGTCACTCTTAGTGATGCTCCTCAGCTGTCTTTAATAGGATATAAATCTAATCCAGCTGAGGGACTGCAGTCAGTGAGTTACTGAAGAGGTTAACGCTCACTTGCCCTTCGACGGGGATAAATCACATGGCTGGTGATTACGGGGTGATGGGCCTCTGTAGCTGTCGTACACACGCTGACGTACTGTACGCTCAGAGACACAGCGTATCCTCCGTGTTATGCGTCTCCACCCTGCCAGCTGCTGATGTTTCAATGAAGAGCCTGAACGAGGGCGGGTGGGAGGATGGAGACCTGCTGCCGTCTCTTCATCAGGGACGGACTGTAATGTTTGAATTGGCTTTGCTTTTTGTGTACCGTCTGCTGCGTGTTTGCCTGAGGGATGGGGCATTTTGGGGCGGAGAGTGGGATCACAAAGTCACACATCAAACTCATTATCTCTCCGTTAGTCCTCTCTCTCTCTCTTTCTCTCTCTCTCCTGCGCCAATGTCACTCTCAAAACACACAGTGAGAGCCTGCGTTACACTCATAACTCCCCTCAGGGAACACATTCATTTCTGTGACTCTGACACAGACCATTGCTTTGTTTACTTGTGCTAAAAAAAGTTCTTCAGAATTGCAAATGTCTATTTAGTCTCTCTTCCTTTTTTCAGCTCCAACGAGAGCTCGACCTAAAAACAGCATGGGAGTGTGCAGATTTACTTTACCAACATATACTTACTTACAAAAAACTGTGAATCGATCCTTTAATTGTGGTTCAGATTATGAATTCAGTTGAGTTCACATGGAAACAGACCACAGCTCATGCAGTCTGGATCAGTTAAAAGTTTTCACAACAGCCAAACTAAACCAAACCAAGTGGACACGCTCATCAGAGGTTGCTTGAACTGAGGTGTCCTTGGTTCCTAATATGGCTTGAACTCAAAGTATCCTTCACTTCCCATAATTCAGCTTGATAGCATCTTTTTGTCAGACTCATGTCTCTAAACTCAATACTTCTAGTTTGTAGCACAGGGACCAAGTTTATACTTGTGTTAACCCTGATTGCATCACTATTGCATCATCATCATTGTCTCCTGCACACCTTGGACAAATTTTCATGAAATGCTGAAAAATACTGATTCTACTACCCTGTGCATAAACACTGAACTGTATCTTTAAAGAGGAACAACAGACTGTGATGAAGGAAGAAAGACAAGAGGAGACTAATGATTGATAGGGATAAAAGCAGATGTTGAAATTAACATAAGTTTTGTTGTTTTTCATCAGTGGGGGAGATTTTTATCTCATCTTCCAGATGTGATAACAGAATCAGTCTGGTGTCACTCTACTCTTCATTCTTCTCAATAATTGCTTGATCTACAAAGCTCTACTTGTGAATCTCTGAACCTCACTTCTCATGTCTTTTAAATCCTGTAATTTAGCACAGAGCTGGTTAGCTTTGAGTAAAGCCTATGTATTTCTGATCTTGGTGAAGCGATGTTATCTTTACTCTTTAAAGAGGAGCAGATACAATCCTCTTTGAAATGAACAATTCCTTCCTTTGTGGATGATCTTAAACATCAAACCCACATTTTTATTGATACCTGCAACTCAACATTTGTAACATTTATCTTGGTTTCTCCTTCTTTTATTGAACATAGTGCTGAATTATTGTGTTTTAAATCTTCTTTCAAAAAACAGTCCTCAATCTGTCTGACACTCCAAGATTAACTGAGAGAAAAACAAACACACACAGGACTGCAGGAGGCTGCAACAAGATGGTGAGTAATGTTTCATAAAAAAAAAAAAAGCTTGTTGTCGGTCCTTAACTTTCTGAAAGACAAAGTTAAATTGTCTCTTTGAGTGTCCTTGAGTCCCACAGCCAGTCACTTTCTTCCTGTCTTTGCGTGTCTCCTCTCTGCTGTTTGAACGTGTTACGTCGAGGGACAACAAGAGTTGACATGGGCCGTGACCACGGGCCTTAAATATCCACATGACGCGAGAGTCAGCTCTAATGAAACACCAGACAGATGTCTTCATAAACTCTCTCATCGCCCTGACACACAGTCCGCCTCACCGTGAGGAATGGGAGTGACTTTGAGCCATGACGGATCTCCCTGGTGAGTGTGTGTGTGTGTGGGTGTCTTTGTTAGTCCAGTGATGAGTGACAACTAGGTGTCTCTCCCATGCTGAGTAGCTTGAAGGGTGACAGGTCCCTAATATCCCTGTTCATTAGAGAACCCACTGGGAGTGTGTGCAGGAGTGTGTGTGTGAGAGAGAAACTGTGTACAGTCAAGGAGAGGACGCCAAGTTGCAGCACAGACATGTGAATACGCAGGCAGGGACCAGTCCTGAGCCATAAAGACCATCATTATTTAATGAATACTCTCCTCCTCTCTCTGTCGACCTCAGAACGACAGGCTCCCTCCTCCTACACCTCCCCCACTCCTGCTGCCATCCCTCCATCATTACTCCCCCTTGTATCTCCTTCCCGTTTGTTGTGCGTGTGCACACTTCTCAACATGGAGTAAAGTGCAGTTCACTGCTTTAAAGCTGGTGAATTTCAGAGTGGATTTGGTGGAGGAAATACTGCAGGTAGCGTGGGAATATGAAACATGCAACACATGCTACGCTACAAAGAAGAAATTGTTTTACTTTTGTTTTTACCAGATGTGATTTTGCGGTGCTGATGCAGTATTTTCCTCAGTCAGTCTCTGTGGGATCAGCTCTCTTACCGACAATCATTTTGTACGGTGGATTACATTCACACCCGTACAATCTAGACAGTAGCTGGATATTTTATATGGATGAGTAAAAGTGCACGTTGATACCAAGGTGTAAAAATATGCAGGACTCTTTCTGCAGCACAGCCCTGCCTCATTCTTCTGTGCATCTGTGACACGTGTATTTATTAATACAAACTATATTGTCAACTGAAATAAGTATTTTTGATAAAGTGCTTTAGGAACTTATCTTCACGCTACTATACATTGTACTTTTGAGCTGCATATTCATTTATTTTTGCAGTTTCTATACAATGATCCTGAGGCTGTTGGGGCCCCTGAGGGTCTGGGGCCTAAGGGCAGTTTCCCACTATGCCTTGTTGATAATTGAGCCTTGGGCCAAGGTAATTATTTTCCTTTTATATTACATTACCTTTTCTCATTTAGCTGAAGCTTTTATCCAGTGACAAATAAACGAAAGACATTAGCCACTAACGGTTCAGTACAGTAGGAACCCTGGTGTAAGAACTAAACGTTACATCTATTCAACAGGTGCAGATCAGGCAGAGGAGTGCAGTCAAAGTGCAGAGTAAGTGCTAGTCAGGCACAAGACATGAGTTTTCAAGAGATTCCTGAAGATAAAGAGAGAGGCTCCTGCTCTGATAGGACTTGGGAGCTTATACCACCGTTGGGGAACCACAGGTGAGAACAGTGTGGACTGAGATTGTCCTGCATGCAGGACGACAACGCCAGATGAGGTTCCTTGGAAGAACACACAGTGGTTGAGAAGGACCATAAGGCTGCGTGATTGACTTCAAGTGGATGGGCTTAGGCCCAGAAGCCACCCAGAGGGCATCAGTGACTTGAATTTGAATTGGACAGGCATGGCTAGCTTGATGAATAGTGAAGTGACATGTGCCCTTTTGGGCTGATTACAGATCAGATGAGCTGCCACACTCTGGACCGTGTTTCAGGGTTTCACTGCTTATGAAGGAAGGAAGGCTCACCAGAAAGAGGGGGGGCTACAGAGGAGGACAGCTGGCCATAAACATGACTCCCAGGTCTCTTTGTGACTTTGGCTGGCTGGGATGACTAATATTCATATCATATAAAATCTGTAGAGACAGAAGGGCAGACTTGGGTATGATCTGTATAGCAGAGATGAGAAGCCATGCGGGTAGTTAACTGGAGGTGGGTGGAGAGGGACATTGCTGAACAGCACTTGCATCAATGGTTAGGGCACCTCTGTGGGAAAGGGACAGGATAGGGACCTTGCCCTGACACACCTAAGGACTATTCAGGGAAAGAGGATCATTTATTTAAAGGAATGCTATGAATGCGAATGCAGACCATTTTTCATGGTACACATTGATACATCTCATTAAGAAAACCCACGCTACAAAGTTATGGTTGAATTACACTTAGATGCTTGAAGAGAACTGAGCGAGCATTAAAGTTGTTATTAGCACCTGCATCAGCACCTGCATCAGTAAAATAGCCTCCACTGTGCCTAAGAACGTTTTTAAATGTGCAGTCTGAGTTGAACGTGTCCAGCTGCTCTACACCAGTGACCCCACTCAGCTGAAAGCGTGTGATTGAGTGTGAAGCCCAGGCAGACAGCAGGGGCTTTGAGCCCGAGAAGTCATGAAAGCTAGCAGGATGGTGTTGCACCTTCTGTCCGCCCCCATAGGGAAATATCACTGATTTGTGCCACCTTATTAATGCTTAGAAATACATGTCCCGCAGTGAGGCCCCTGGGCTGGTTCTGCTCCCCAGGATGGTAATGAGTTAGTCTGTAGGCTTGTGAACTAACATGAAAACCACCTGTTAGCTCAGCTGCATCACTGTTACCTGGCAGAGCAGATGCAAGCACAGACCCTGGGTGATTGCTGCTTCCTGTCCTTTTTCTTTGAATCATGTCACGTTGAGCAACTTAAACTACTTAAGCTCATTTCACAGCTAATAAGTAAGCAGTCACTTTGTATGGAAGGTGTAATAGCCAGCAGGTGGGGGAGAATATCAAAGCCAAGGTGTGTTTGAGGGAAGAAATTTGGAAAGGCAAAGACATTCAGCTTGTGTTGCTGCTATAATCGGTGAAAAGCTTGCGCCCAAGGGGGAATTACTGACTATGAATTGGAGAATTACAGTTGCTTGTTGCCTGTTTTGCCTTTTAACATGTTATCAAGTCTCAGAGCCGTGAGAGCTGCAGGTTGAACAGTTCTCCCGTGGGCTACCACTATACATACAGCTGGCAGGGACGGCGTCTCCCCCTCATTCATAGTTAATGTGCCATGATTGAGCCATCAGGATTTTGTGCTGATCTGGAGTTTGCCCTTGCATGTGTCGGAGGAGACCTTGGCACGTGGTCTCGTCCTTGTGGAGACACGTATCGCACACACACATGCACACACACACAAGTTAGGGCGATCACGGTTTGACACTCCCAACAGAACATGAGGTGTTAATGTGTCTCATTTAGAAGCTGAAGCATCTGGTGAATAATTTAGGAGTTCTGTCTTATGCATGTGTACGTGTCAGAGTGGCACTGTAACGCGGTGTCATGTTTTATAATTGATTGCCCATAATGCCTTTTTCATTAGAGGCTTCCTGCTGTTTCACAGCAGCGCCACCACTTTACCATACGGCAGCTTGTATTACCACAAACGGGAGCTCCATCTCTTCTTCATTCTGCCTTTTGTTTCGTATAACTGCCAGAGCTCTTGGATCTGTATCCACCACTTCAAGAGCAAATCCACCTCATATGCTTCCTGTGTTTCTTCCTCTGTTTACTTTTGCTTTCAACGCCCAGACTGCAATGGACGCTCGGTGTTAAACCTCCCCCTCACACACGCGTGCCTTCACCATCTATCTGTTTTTGTCTCTCTCTTTCTTTTCATCTCTGTCTGTCTCTCCAACGCTTCTCGCTGTGTTTCTGTGCAGCTACTACACCAGGGCTTTTTGGCAGCTCCTCCATAGCCTGGTGTGTAAAGCTCTCTGCCTGTAACTGACACTTCAGTGGGAATCTGGGTGTAGAGACGATGTGGTGGGTGAAGAAGGGGAGATGGTGGCTGTGACTCACTCGTGTACTATTCCACTATTGATTAGCCTCATACTGCTACATACACTGGCTGCTGATCAGCTGCTTGAGAATGTAAATGTAAGCAGATGTGCGGCTAATAAAGGAGGAGGTGTTCCTATAGTTTTTTAATTTTGAAATTCATTTAAGATGTCCTCCTCCGACAGCCACAGAGGGCCTGTTTGTGTGTGTGTGTGTGTGTGTGTGTGTAGGAGGCTGTTTTCCCACCGAGCCTGTGTGTTCTCTGTAGTCCACTCTGCCTCAGCACAGAGCGGTCCAACACCGTCGAATAATCACACCTAAGGGTCTTTTTGTCCCTTTGTAGAAAAATGAGTTATTTACTCATAGGAAATGAATTTTCCAACCCCGCTGGCAATGGGTTGCAAAACAGCATCTTTCTCCCCGTCTTTCCATCAGATGGACACACACTCATACACATATACACACAAACGCACTTTTCTCTAATTAAATGTCAAAAGGCAGGGTATGAAAATCAATGCAGCATTGTGTGCACAGAGAATGCAAGCCCGCTAATTTAGAAAGGCAAAGGAGTGCCGTGAGGCTGATTATTTGACAAGCTCACTGCTAATGAAATCTACTCACAGAAAGAGCGACCAAACCCCCCCCACCCACCTTACAGGCAGGGAAACATCAGTAATATGGGATGGGGCTGATAACACTAAAAGAGCGCATAGCTTGATATAAGGTTATGAATATGATATTAGTGCTTGATAATACACTTTGCTCTCTTTTCTCTGTCTTTCACATGTCTGTCTGTCTCTGTCTCTCTGTGGAGTTCCCTGCTGAGGACTTGGGCACAGCAGCAGGAAAAGTAACGCCTCCAGTCGCTGCCTGGGTGGATTGGTGTCACAGGCAGGTGGAGGGGGAGAACGTGAATAATACTCTCTCTGATTCCTCCACGTTTCGCTCTCTCTTCTTTCCACTAGCTGCCTCACTGTGGGTTTGTCTTTCTCTCCTGTGACTCTAACTCCTGCACCCTTTTCCTTTTGCATATATTCATTTGCTTTGTCTGTATTCATCGCTGCCTTCATGTCTTTGTGTCTCTCCTACCAAGACTTCCCCTGAGACTAACACATGCTGTGTGACTGACTTCTGGCCCCTCACTGAGGATTGAGCCCCCTCCTCTTTACTCTTTATCAAAACCAGACTTGCAGTTCCCGGCATGGAGCTTTATGGGGAACTGACTAACATCAGTCACACCTTAACATACGTAGGTGTCTGTTGACATGATAACATTTATATTTACACTACCATTAAAAAAACACACACCTAGAACAGTGTGTCGGTGAGGATGTAGTGCACAAGGGGCCTGTCTGTGCTACATTCATGTAAGTTGCACTTGTGTATGTGGTACTATGTACAGTGTTGCCAAGAAAGTTGGACTAATTTTGAAGATATACACTTTATGTATCTAGAATAAATCGCATTGTCACAACTATTCATTAGAAGAGGTTAACATTTTTGGGAAGAGGGTCAAAAATGTTTTGACCCTCTTCCCATACTGTATTTAATTATCTTCCTCTATCCTCGCCAGTGAATGTATCAAATAATAAGAAAAGCTGGTTTGGCTGAATTTCATTACATGCTACAGTGATTTATCAGTTAGGGGTCGATAAGAGAGCGGAGGAGTCACGATTCAGCTTAACCAGCTCCTTTGTGGCGGGGAGACATTTACCCATCGTTCTCACCACATCAGCTGTGGCGTAACCACATTTGTGCCTAATGGCTGATTTTATAACAATAAATGAACTGCAGAGGAAGCAGAGAAAATGCTGTCAAACACAATGTGAAATTAATTATCATTAGGACCAACACAGCTACAGTAAAATTATGTTTGCTCTGTTTTTCTTTTTCCCTCCCTGCTACTTTTTTCCACACAAACCAGAAGAAGTGTATCAATGTTCACTGCAGAAATGTGAGTTTGTTTGGTCCTTCACACATTTAGTTTGCTTTGATGCTTGAGGACCTGCTGACCGCTCATACAAATACATACAAACATAGAAATAACTCTCTGACGCAGAAAACACCTGCGGCTGAGACCCTGCTCCGACTGCTTATGTTCAGACGACAGACTGCTTCAGAGAGCTGCTACGTCAGTGTTTTGGCATTGCCATGTCTTTCTCCCACAAGCCCAGTGTCCAGATGATTGTACCAATCTGTTCTCTAATGCCTGCTTCATGGCACAAAAAAAGAAAAAAGAAAAGAGCCAACCTGACACAACGCTCAACAAAAATGAACATGGTAAAAGAAAAGCTTCCAAGCAACATGAAAACAATTTCTAGGGAAAAAGATTAAAATCTTAATTATTTTCTTTGCTACAGCTCCTGCTGTTTGGTCCAAATCCTAGTGTTGCCACCAGATCTGAAAGCCTTAGCACATAAGAGCTCTTGCTATAAACCACAAGGCCATCACTCTATTCATCTGTGTCTTGCTAAGCCATTGGCAGCTCTCAAAGAACTCAAAAGAGGCTTTTTGAAATAAAGAAGAGGGTGATGAGGTGCCAGAGGAAAGAGCAGCAGCACTAGTATGTTGACACAAACACTCAGCAGTACTGGCACTTATGAAAGAAGACTTTGAAAGGACATTGTGAGAGTGGGTTTTCATCTCAGTTCCTTCAGTTCTGCTCGTCACGTGACGATTAAAATGTGTCAGGGTGTGAGAACGATTAACGAAGATTACATGGGCAGCACTGACAAAGTAGAAACATCAAACTACAGGGGATCAAATCTCTTTTTTTTTGTCTCCCAGCCCCAATTCTGTTTTCCAAAAATACACAGACTCTCTCAAGCTATGCTAATATATTAGCTCTGGATTCATCTTTGTATTTACACACAGATCACCACACACCTGCACACCGAAAATATCCGTGCACGCATCTGAATCAAACGTCTGTACATCCAACAGAGCTTTGATTTAGGTTTGAAGAAATGTATTAAACAAAAACAAGGCTCTGAATCAAACAGTATATTACATCCAGCTCATCAGGGAGCCAGAGATCTTTAGTGCCACAGCTGAGGAAAACAGAAACTATAATCTGTAGGATTTGGGAACTGAATCTTATTGTCTTTAGTTTTTTTCTTCATCTGATGATGGTTTAGAAATGTCAATATGGCATAAACCAGCCTGAATAAGACCTGAAATATCCTGAATGCCTGGATTAACTGTGTCTAGAAAAAATGGCAAACTAGATTACATGATTACTTAAGTTTTTCTCCCACATTATTATAAAGTAACCTAAATGTATTGCCTGTGATTTATGAATCACGTTGTTGCTGAAGGTTTTTTGAACTTTTTGTAATCATGTTTGCGCAGCAGGACCTAGATGTACCAGCCGTTTGCAAGTTCAGCCTGAACCTCCTCCACAGGTTTTTTATAAGCAGGTTGCACCACACAGTTTTAACCTAGAGATGAATCTTCCCAGGTGTAAGTGTGGACCAGCTGAAAAAGCAAATGTTAGCTTGCTAACACATGACCTGTTTAGAGAGTGAACGAGGTAACATGGAATATGTGACCTCAGCCTTATATATAATTTATGCTTTTCAATAATGTAAAACTTGAAGGCCTTAAGTTATACTTCATTATAACACAATATTAATATAAACTGACTGTTAATTATGTTTTTCTGAAAAGGGAAAAGATGAAATTACATCATCATTTCCCTCTCATTCGACAATGTAGGAACAGCTCTTTCTGTACACGAGTAAATAAATAAATCCCAACAACATTAACAAGTTATGTCCCTGGCAGCTGTGTGTGCGTGTGATCTTTAGATATGCCTGTTTGTAATGCTGCAGTACAGACGCGTCTTTGGAATTAGATCTACACATGCTAAAGTCTTGACTTACTTAGACAGATCTCATACTTCTGAGTAAATCCATTACTCATTAATAGATTTATGAAGAGATGGTGCAGCCAGTCCTGCCTTCATGCAGCTGACTGATTCATAAAGAGGCAACAACAACCTCTCATCACTTGCTCCATGAATTAATCAAACCTCAAAACTTGGATTAACACTGTAAAATAAACAAACATAATGTAGTTCTAGCACTGTAACATGCAGCTGCACCATAGTAAGGTAAACTGCTGTCAATACACCAAGTCTGATGCAGCATCTCTGTTAAAGGTAAACACAGAGACGATGATGTGTACTGTAATTAGCTGATGAAAAACGTCCTGTTGTCTGCTTTTAAAAAACTTACAAACACCCGACAAGATTACTAACAGCTAATAATTACAAACAGCTAATTGTGCTCACACAATTCACCAGAGGCAAACTAATGAACTGATAATCACATGCACACACACAGAGCTCTGTATCTCACACGACACACACACAAACTCACACAATGCCTTTTTAAAGAAGGAGCAGTGATGATTCAGTCGTCCAATCAGGAAGCTGCCCCTGATACCCCACAGGTCTAAAGGACACCACATTTGAATAAAATCAAATTTAAATGAATAATGCAGCATGATGCGTCTACCCGACAATCCGTAAAGCATAAAGAAGTGTTTGCATTGTGCGTTTGAGATAGACACACACACACTGACTGTGTGTGTGTGTGTGTGTGTGTGTGTGTGCACAGTATAGCAGAAAATCTTCTCAAACCTTGTGATTTTGTTTTTTTAATGCATTTCTCTGACTGATTAGATGTGTGCTCAGAAATATTCACAGTGTACGTCTTCTTCTGTTTGATGATAATTTGGTGAGAGAGGGGAGAGGATGGATAGCTTTTACAAACTCTGGCTTTCACAGCTGAGGCCAATAACTCCTCTCTATGGATGCTAGATGGTTCAGCAGCTGACACATAATTTACTGTACTCACACAGGATTTATCACCTGGCAGGTGGCTGCCAAAGTTTCCTGAGATGTTTTGGTTTACGGCTTTAAGAAATAACCTCTGCGCTCTTGAAAGATTTTGCCTTCTTTACTCATTATTATAAACACACAAAGAGAACAGCCGCAGGCCTTTCCACCACTTGCATCACTGTTCAGTTTGTTGATTGATTCATTGATTTTTTTTTCTTTCTTTCTCCAAACTCAGAACTGTTAAGGACCAAAGAAAATTGCCCATGGGGATTTATGGCCTCATTTGGATGAATGTGTTAGAGAGTCGATTTACATTTTAAATGGAAACATTACCTTTCCCTTCCCGGTATCAACCGACTGTTTATGACTCACTATAAACACAGACACAGTAAAGACGTCAACCTACTATAAATTTTATGGTGCTGTGGCGTGCACCCACTCACTCCTGCCAGTCCACCTCTCCGCCTCAACATCGATTTGGCCTGGTTTTTTCCAGTGCAGGTGTCTGACTGAGTCTTAAAATAAAGTGGGAGACAAAAACTTGAATCGAGTTGAACCGTGCGAATTGTTAGTTGTGAAAGTCTGCAAGGTTCTGCGGCCATGTTTTTGAAACTTTGAGGTTTAAGATGTATTCTTGACCTTGAAAACCTTTTGGGGCATTTGTACCTTAGATAAAACTTAGACTTTATTTGATCAGGTAGTCTTACCTACATCAAGATCTGTTCCCCAGTAGAGGCTTGAGTAAAAACCTGATTGCCAGACATAACAAACGCAGAGACAGCTTCACACACTTAAATCACTAAATAGATTGAGTTTTAAAATCCCTTCGACTTCAGTCTATTTATAAAGTGCAAATTACTGGAAGGGCGGTCTTCTTGACTTTAGCACCCTGAGATCTGCTTTGGTGACGAGTAGTTTTAAATGAGAGAAAACTAAGAAAACCTCAGAACTTCGAGCTCTTTTTATCAATTATCCAGAAACTGGAGAAAACTAATTGAATTGCCGCCTTAAGCTGTGCAAATGGACCAATGTTTCAACACAGCCATTTCTTCATCAACTGTACGATCATCAGTGGAACGTTGGTTTTAAAGGTTTTCAGATCTGTTGCAGGGGCGAGGAAAAGCTGTGTTTATCTGGAATCTTCTTCCTTTGCTGAAATATGCATTGCACCTGCAGTGTTTTGCTGCTCTCTCTGCTTGGAAGCCTCCACCTGTTTTACCTCCAACCTCACCCAGTGTCACTGCTGGGTGTTGTTGGGTGCGGTCAGAGGTGTGCTGCTGTTTCAAAAACACGCAACAGTGGTGCCACAGGGTCCTGAGGCGCTGCACTGGTACATCACTGCAGCAAGGTGAGAACCAAACCACTGGGGGTCAGCAGAAACAGGACTTTTTGGGGGTGTGAAGTTACTCTTTAAAAGCGTCGGATGAACACCATGTGAGATGAGCTAAAGCTCCAGAACAGCAGAACCTTAAGGAGAAGTTCCGTTTTTTGCAACCTGGACCTTATTTCTAGCATAAAATACGTTCATTTACTCACCCGAACAACTTTGGTGTAAGTTGGAGTCCTTCGGAAGATATTTAGATCCACTCGCGATCTACGTATATCCATATAAAGGGAGTTGTTGGGGCAACGATGCAACATCTGAATAAGACATTATCTGCCGCGAAACACGTTCATTGAAGTGAAAAGCCGTGTAAAAAACCCAGGATGACAATAACAACACAGCTTCGAGCCGCTCCGTACTCACGGGGGAATAGTGCTGGTGATTCATAACAACATATTGGTGAAATGAAGGAGTTTCGCAGCAGATAATGTCTTATTTAGAGGCTGCATCCTTGCCCCAGCAGCATGAACGTATTTTATGCTAGAAATAAGGTCCAGGTTGCAAAAAACGAAACTTCTCTGGTGAAGTCGATGTGTTCATCACCAGAAACAGTGTCCACATGATGACCTCATCTACCCTGCTTCTTTGTTGTCTGAGCTGAAACAAATGACAAATTTGGTTTTACTGAAAACACAACTACCTTCTAATTTTGATCATCATTTATGAAAGTTTATTTACAGTTGATTAATGCTTTCCCAGAAACCTATTTAGTTATAAATGATTGAATAATGATCAAGCGGTCTTTGCAAACTGAGCTTGGAATTACATCAGTGTGTGTTACAGTGTGTTATGAACCTTTCACGAGGAAATAATCTTGTAATGTTGAATACAGAGAGTTGATACAAGACAAAAAAAGTGCTGAAGCATCTTAAAACAAAATAGTCTTTCAGTCTTCATATGAAAACAAAAACTATATTCATCTCAAGTGCTGCTTAATGTAGTGGAGCTCAAACGGTCAAATACAGCAATAAAAGCGCTGACGTCCATTACACATCCCACTGCCTGTTTACCAGCAGAAATGTTGTGGGCTTCAAAGGCCTCAACACCACTTTGTAATATAGTGTTTTTACAGTGAGACTGTAAAATTGTTTACTCTAGTAGAAGAAAGACAAAAGAAATGAAGACCGAGAGAGTGTGCTCGTAAATTGTGTCAGTGAAATGTATAACTGTAAGCGCGCGCGTTTGTGTGTTTGTGTGTGTGTGTGTGTGTGTGTGTGTTTTCGATAATTTATGGTCAGTGGAAAGGTTGAGAAGTGGGAGGATGTCAAGCGAACCAGAGGTGCATTCTGATGGCAGGAGTGTGTCAGGAGTGAAGTGTAGCACTCCATCACGGTGAGCGGTCAAAGTGTGAGTGGCGTGCGTGTATGTGTGTGCACGGGGTGTGTGTACTTCGGGCTCTAAAACGCATGTTTTATAGATGCACACACAGACACAGTGGCCTACAGTGTGTATTGGACACAGGCACTCACAGTGACAGGCACAGCACACCTCACTGGTGTTTCCATGGATCTGTATGAGAGGACCATTGTCACTCCCCAGCTACCCAATCATGTGTTTCTATAGCGGCCACGGCCACTTCATTACAGACAGATTTTAGACTCTGTGGATAAAAATAATTGCTGTTAAACAGTATTCAACAACTGCCCATACAATCTCACACATATGGACACAGCTCGGGTCAACACTGAGCTGGAAATGTGTGTGTTTGTGCAGCAGGGATGAGAATGAAAGGTCAGTTTGGCTCACATCAAACACACACACACACACACACACACACACAATCTCTAATTTGTCATAGGTCAATTAACCCCCGCTGATCTTAATCAGTCCACGTGACAAATCGGTCTGGTTTTGGGCACGTGCAGGTTTCTCAGGCGTGAACTGATCTATGCACCCCTCATATTTGTTTCATCAGATGACAACACGGAAATGCCTCCAGTTGCCCGCAAACACAGGCAGCCTGTCCACGAACACAACAGACTACGCAACGTCTCACAACAACACCGGCTGAAACCTAAAAGCCTCCACAATAACAACACAGCTCCATGTAAAAGCCAGTCGTGTTTCATCACACGCGCCGCTGCATTGCCCTCGTACTTAGTCTAATTAGACAATAAAGCAGCTCTGTGAGGGGATGGAGAGACGGGCTGCGAGCCGCTGCGCTAGAAATCATGGAAACATCCCCGTTTTTTGCACATAAACATAAACTTACCGGCTGCGACTCGAGAGGCGCCGAGACAGCTGAGGACGAGCAGGAAAAATCTCTCCATCTTTCAAACGCTCCCATGTACTCTGGCCAGGGGAGCTGTGTTGTGCTGCTCGGCATTCACGTCAGTTCATGCGTATAGTCTCGACTGGAAAAGGGACAGCGACTGTCTGTCAGAGGCTCCTCAGCACCTCGGACAGCGCTCCGGCGACACCTCCGCTCACTCAGCAGCTTCTTCCGTCCCCCGGCAGCCGGCGGACAGCCACCAGAGAGCGGCCGCTCAGCATCGCTACTGACTGGTGTCGAGACTGGTGCTGTTGATTATGCGTCGTCGGTTCTCCAACTGTGCTCCAAAACCCTCCCCGACCTGCTGCTGCTGCTGCTGGAAGTGGTGGTGGTGGTGGTGGTGGTGGTGTAGATGCTGGAGGTGGTGCTCAGCGCTGCTCGGCTGCTGCAGACAGAGTGAAACGTGCTGGCTTTGTATATGAGCGCCTGGTCTGTCCCTGCCTGCCACACTGGCTCCTGAAGGCGTTACAGTCAGAGAGGGAGTCAGCACCACCTGGCTCAATGATGGGTAAAATGTAAATATTAAAAAAAATTTTAAAATAAATTAAACTTTCTATATCTGTTTTCTACAGTTCAACACTTATGGCCTACACTCAGAGAGACATTTGACCAACTGGTTGCATCCTCTGTTCTCTCCATCCCACATTGCAAACACACATAGGCCCGACATCAGCAACACCAGCTGAGAAGAAGTAACACAACAACAGCGATGGACGCAACATCTGATCAAGTGCAAACTTGTCACTCACAGCCCTCTCCTTCCCCTCTTCCGTGCCCCCTGCTCCACTTGCCCACTTGGTGAGCCCGTACTCTGAATTACTGCTGCCCACTCCTCGATTAAATATGCATACACTGGCCCACGCAAACAGTCGCCTGTGCAAACACAAAGTCTCTGCGTTGCTGCTTTGAACGTGCTTTTTGTTACCCCACTTCAAAAACAAACACGTGCCTCTTGACTCCACCACAGAGTTGGCCCTCCCGCTCGCAGGGTTTTCCAACGGCACGCAGAGCGCAGGAAGCAGCGAGTGTAGAGAGGTGGATGAAGTCTGAATACAGTACCTGATGGTTTCCCTGCAGCGCGCTGTGGACGTGGGGCTCTCCGGGATGTGTGTGAGAGAAGTGTGGGAGTGTTTGGGGGCGTGTGGGAGTGTCAGTCCCCAGTCAGGAGACCATCTCAGTCCCCTAACTGTGTCCCCAAGAAATGTTCTCCTCACCCCGCTGTGCACCTCGATTCAGAGCCTGCTGCCTCTGACGTGCTTCACAGGAACACTGTTGGTGGTGGTGGGGGGTTATTGTGCTGTTTATTTGCATGCTTCACTCTCCTGTAGGCTACTGCTGTCTCCCTACATTTCTTTGTGCGTAAGCGTGAGAGAGGGAGAGTGGGAGACCAAACACCTCCATCCCCACCACAACGTGTGCCCGAGCAGCAGTGATGTATTAAGAATTAAAACGAAAATGACATAAAAAAAATTACCTATGATATTAGCAGTATTATTCAGAACATGTTGTGGAGGTATCAAAAGTAAAAGTTCAGGGAGTGGCTCTTGTTAAGATGTGGCATGAAGACTGAGTCATTGAAATAATATATAAGTACCTGCTTTTTCTTTTTTTTTCAAAGATAAAAGTGCACTCATAATTCAAGTTTTTTGTGAGCAAGTGCAGCAAAAATGTTGCTCTTTTGAACACGTCCTCCAGCGTGGCTCTGATGGGCTGTGGTGTTCCCCAGGGCTCCATTTGTGTCCCCCCTCTGTTCTGTGTACACATGATGACACTGAGATATAACCACATATGGATAAAATGCAGATATACAGCATAGACTATAAAAATTGTGAAAAAGGTGGAAATGATCAATTTTGTCAGACATCATCTTGTCTGTCAGAATTAAGTTGTTGGGTCCCCAAACCTTTTCTCAATGAATGGAATCAAATTGTAGATCAATCAAGAACAAAACATTTATATCAGTTTCATAAAAAACATTTTGGCTTCATGTCCAACAAATGTAAAACCTGCAGGCAGAGATCTGACTTGATATTTGACAGTGACCTTTTGTTTGAAAAACAAGTTATAAAAGTTGTTCATCGTTTTTTTTTTTTTTTTAATCACCAGAACAGTAACTAAAAGAATCAGGTATTTTCTCTTCTGGCCTCATCTGAGGAACATCAAACATGCCTGTTAGATTATTGTAATTTATTGTGCATTAGTTCAGACAATAATACTATCGCACACACTTTATTAACCTCTCTGGTCTGAAAGTCAATTATCATGCTGACATAGTTCTGTAAAACAAAACAGTTCAAACTGTATTAAGTGATTCTGCAGAACTAACCACAAGGACTTCTGTGAGCCATGCCAGTGTAATATGACTGTTTATTTCGTCGACCTCACCTCGGAGGTATTTTCCTCATTTGCTGTTCTGGGCTTGTGAGAGTATGAAAACCAACAGGTGCTTAGGGTATCAGTCGTGAGTAATAAAGTCTAGGCAAAATGCTGCTGATATTCACACACAGGAAAGATGGGGAAACACAATCACACCTTCTTGAATTTGTGCAAGTTTTAAAGGAACAGAGAGGAGTTTTATCTGAGATAAAATGCAGGAATGGACTCACTGTGGGATGCTGATGCATTTAGTGATGCTGGTTACATTAACTCTGAGAAAACTGAGATAGATATTAAACAGTCTTTACAGTAACCCAGAAATGTGATATGTGCCTCAACCTCAAAGGCATCACACCCTCATGGCCTTGAAGCCTTATTTCCTCATTTATTGACTTTTATGTAACTTGATGAATTCAATTTGTAGACATGAAATGGCAATATAAACTTTCACCTGATTAACTCTTTGGCCCAGGCATTATGAAGAAGAAAACTGGAGCATGTAATTAAAGGTTAAGACAATAAGACTGAACCCATTTTGAAGGTTTCATTGGCTTATAATTAATGACAACACTTACAAACTGGTGTTAAAAATGTGAGCCCCTATAGGAAAGAGGTCTTTATTAAATAAACTAATCATGTTTATCACCGCCGCCTCATTAAACTCACAACTGTTAATCCTATAGAAAAAAGGATACAGGGCAAAATGGACCAGAGGAAAGTGAAGTATACGGCTACAAATCCCTGTGTGTGTAATAGCATGCATTTCAAAGGCTTGGTTGAACCCAACCCTCTGTGAAAAATCTATTTCATATTTCTTCTGAGCATGAGGATGTTAAAGTGTAAGCATAAGTAAGAGCCTAGCTCGTAAAAGAAACACTTCAGTTGATGGGATAGCACCACTGCAGCTCTTCACTCAACCATGTGAATTAGGGCACTATGCACTGAGCAAATAAATGTGATTACTGAAATATAGTGACATCAACAGACATGCTATAGTTGCTCTTAATATAATTCAGAGACTGCATTACAACATGGATACTGAACACCTACAGGTTATTCTCCTTAGTATTTAATGTATTCTTTGGTTAGACGGGGTGCCCTACACTAAACAGAGCGCTCTCCCATAACAATTATTCAAATGGCCTCAGCTTCAACTAATCACTAAAATAAGGTTAGGTCCTGTCACTGACTGTACAAACTATGTGTTTACCATTTATCAAATCAGTGACACTGCTGCTGCCAAATAACTTAAATTGTGATTGTTATGGTTGTGTGCATATGTTAATCCCTATCTAACGTGGTCCTCAGTAGGAGCTGAAACCAGCTTCTTTATTGAAGGTTACACTGAACCGACATCTGTTAGAGAAAGTATACAGTGGCAAGATGCAGAGGGAATCAATGGTATCAGCTGGATGGCAACTGATGCACGAAGATCACCAGCAACGTCTGAGAATTGAAAATGCAGACGTGGCACACACACATGCAAATGCAAAAATAGAGACATTAAACCTTTTGGGAAATACAGTCTTATTTCAGTTTGTTTTAGCCATACAATAAGTCGATATTTCTGATGTCAACACACACAAGAATGAATAAAAGGACAGTGATGTGATGAGGGCATTTTGGATTGGGGGAAGAGAGGTGGTGTGAGTACTGAATGCCTATATTCAAGCAGCAGAGTGTGTGGGTTGAGAGTTGATAGATGGACCAGCGGACACAAATACTGTGATGAGGGACAGAACAATGGTTATTGTTTCTTTTTCCATTTGACTGATGTTGTCTTTCCAGAGTGGACTTCAAAGGGATGATAAAAGTGCAGTCGTAACAGTCACCAGATGGAGCAGAGGCCAGTGGGACATCTGTATACTCAGAGAGCACAGTGTAGAAAAAGTGAGCAGTGTCATTCTTTTAATAATTTGAATGACTTATAGTGACTTTTTTTTTAACATTAAAAAACTTCTGTCCTGTATAGCTCCTCCTCTGTTAACTTATTTCCATTGTTTTCATTAAACCACTTGATGAAGCAGAATGAGCCAATGTCTTAGTTAATATTGCTCCAGATGTCACAGCTGACTTTTTTCTGTTTGAGGACACTGGAACAACAAGAGCAGCTCATAGTGACAGCTCAATGAGCTAGTATCAGTATGTTAGCTTCATAGCAAGTTCGAAAATATGCTTTGGTTGCAACTATTAGCAGTAGCAAACAACTAAACACACAAATGCATGACACATTTTACTTTCCAGACTCTCAGCAGCCTCGTCTCCAGCCACGGTTTTAAATTGACTACAGTAAAAGTTCAGCATCAGCACATTTTTTCATGGTTCTTGTTTTATTTATTTTCATTTAGCCCCTATAATGGGATTGTATGCAGGTGATAATGAGATCCTGTGAAGCATAATGGACTGAAATGATGTGTGTTGAAGGTTTTACTGTGGAATTTGTCTGTAAAGGTTGTCGGTCATTCAGGTCATAGTTATACAACAAAAGGCATCTCTTGTCTTCTCTTTCACTTCTATAGAAATCCTTCATTTACGCGCAAACGGATAATTCACCTCTGAGTTTTAGGCAGACGACTTTTTTTCAAATGAAGAAGTGACGTTGTTGATGATGCTATTTTCGGGATTCTGATTGGCTAATGTGGGCTTGAGCTTCTTGTTTGGCATGCTCTTGATGGCATACATGGTATATACACAGGTTAGTGTAAACGAAAACTCTTCTGTAAACGGACAGGTGTGCACAATTTCATTTTTGTAAACGGAGAGGGTGAAATGTCTGTTTATGAAAAGAGCCGGCCACGTGTAAACGCAGTCTCAGTTATAAACCAGCACGCTCCAGAATCTTAACCCACCCACCTCTCTGTCCATTCCCAGATAGGAGTTGTTCAGACAATTACAATTTCCTTACTGTTCATTCATACATTTACATTCATTAATATGTTCTTGACCAATTAGTAAAGTTAAAATAAGGAAAAGTGTAAATCCACCTTTTGTCAATCAAGCAGAAAATCTGCAATAACATCTGATGTCTCTTAGTTTTTAAATTTTAGTTTATTTGTATGTGTTAGTGTGTTTCAGTGTTTTTGTTTACTCAGAGAAAAGGAGTTGTTGTTTTCCCTGCAATGATTTTTCAAGAAGGGGAGCAGAGGCCATGAAGTGGAACATTAGTCTAAAGTTGTAGAGGTTACGCTGAGCTTATCCAGCTCTTTGAAGAGTCCCTTTCTCTAACACTGACTTTAGGAAGCTCTGATTGTGCAGCAGCTCGCTGACTGTGTAATGAAAGAAAGCCCTGGGTCACACCTGACAGGTTAGTGATACACTGAAGGTGAGAAGTGATTAAGTGAAATACTCAAACAAACAAGATGATCTTAACAGCTGGTGAAATTTCCACTCCAGTGCCAGAGCCAGTGTCATACCCCAGTGGTACAATCCAGTGATGTGCACTGACTTTAAAGTGGTTTCTCCAGATTTTGTGCTGTCTCTCTTCGTCTGTGCTGAACGTCTCTGTCCTAATGTTTTGCTGCACTCTGCCTTGGACATCTTCACCTTCCTGGCTGAAGACGTATTTCTTTGAACAGTAAACATATCAACTATTCAACAGAGGAAAATGTCTTATAAAACCACTTCTATAGAAATATTTAATGTTAACACACAGTGGCAATGCACAATCAAGATTTAAGTTCTGAGATGCAGGATGTAAGGACATCACGTCCCACTTTGATATTGTTTTCACTGAGGTCTATGCACAAATATTACTAGTGAAATGTGAGTTAAAGTATTGGATTACTTCATCTCAAACATACTTCAAGTATTTTTTTTTGTTCCACAGTTACACAACCTAATGGCTCTGACTGAAAACACTTTGTAGACCATGGAGAGTAAAACGGTTGCAGAATATACTACACTACTCACAAAATGTTAGGGATATTCAAATGTCATTTCTGTGACTCTTCCTGTCTCTCTGTGTCTCTGTCCAACCTGCTGATGACTCTCTGTGACACTCTAAGCTCAGTGGACACCTTCCTCTGACAACATCCTGTCTGAATCCTGAATGTAAAGGTTATAGTGCATTTAGGTGCATTCTGAAATATCCCTAACTTTTTGTGATTAGTGTACAAAGTCTACAGAAATAGACATAAAACAACTCATTCAATAATAAATAAATTGCAAATATAAAAAAAATTAGGGTATGAAATTTGTTCATGGTGAAAAGTAAACATTTTAAATAAGACAATAACACATCTCGGTTCATTTCTTAATGTCTCAAACATGGGCTTTTGGTACAGAATGTTCTGTCTTTACCTAAAGTTGCTTCATTAAGGTTCACCCAGGTTCAAAGTGAGCAGTTCAAACATGGCTGACAGTGTAGGAGTAGCTGTGATCGTTTTCTTTTTCTCTCCTGTGATGGAAACCGTGTACAGTCTATTACATTTTCAGGATGAAAGTGAATTCCTTTTGCTGACTAAAAGCTCTGCTTCAGAGTAACAATTACTTCATAGAAATGCAGTGGAGACAAAAGTACAAGGTTGCTCTTAAACTGTGGAATAACATTTCCAAAAAATAATACTCAACCAATCAAATACAGATACTATTCATAAATACAAAAGATGTAATATTCACATTTTCAGAGGTCCATGGGCAACCCATATGATATAATAATTCCATTTCATCAGACTTGTAGTGATTAGTGGATTAGTTAGTCAAACTTAACATCTGTTTGATTAAACATCTGTAATCTACCATTCATGAAATATGATGCCCATAAGATTAGGCTTGTAAATGTAATGTAGATTCCCCCATGCTGCTAAACCAATAGCATCTAAAAATTGCTTAGTTTTGCATCTTGCTTAGTTGGCTGACACCGGAGCAAATGTGGTTGGTGGTTCTGCAACAACTAGATCAGCAAGTAATCCAAATCCCAACCCTCTATTATGGTCCACATATTCATTTTCAGTTGATGTAAAACATATACTGCAGGTCGGGGGCAGTAGCCCGAGGCTGTTTGAGACAATTCAGACATTTTGTTATGCATTTAATTTAAAATTGCTGAGGCATTAAGCTCAGCCATTATCACTTTTAGTCACAAAGTAAAAGCTCCATCTGACCAAGCACTATAGCCAGAGGATTATATACATATATATATATATAAAAGACTCCAAAACAGTCCACAACCTGATTTAGGATTTTTTTTTCCTACACACAAAATGAAATAGTAACTAGGACACCCCAGCATGAATAATTTACACGCACCAATATTTCCTGACGCGACATTGGAGCTTACCGGGACTTTTCTGCCTATCAAAATGAGTTTGGATTATGAGCTCTGGCAGGTCGCTCAGAGGTGAGGACCAGGACCAAGAGGGGATTTTTTGGAGATTGTGGGGTGGAAGCTAGGATTGAGGGAGTAGGAAGCGGGGGACACTGGTCTTTGTTCCTGTTTCAGCTTGATAGGATTGGGACTCCGGCCCGGAGAGAGGAGAAACAACCAATACTGCGCTGTGATGGCAGGGAAAGTTTGGCAAAACCTGGGAGAAAAAGAGAGGAATTATAATTCACACATGGAATAAGTTAAAAAAAATGTTCACCTGTCTTTTTTCCACTGTTAGAGTTTCAGAGTTTTGATTGGCACCCAGTGTTGACAGGTGAGGAGGAAATGAATGTGCTGTTCCTGCTCATACGTGAAGCAGCTGCGGCTCTTGGATGATTGAGTTCCTGCTGATAATCCCATTACAGCGCTGCAGATTCAGAGTTCATTTGTAGCTTTGTGCAAGGACACGCTTCCATCTGAAAACAGGGCAAATCTGAACTGGCAGCAGCTCACTGACTCAAAGCTTCTTATGGCGAGTACATGGAAGATGACCGAAAATTAAACTAAATGAATTTAGCTGGAAAGTTAGCACAGCCACCTCTGATTGGAAAAAAAACTTCCTCTGTCAACGCACTCTCTCCTTAGGCAAATTACACTTTCGTTGTTGATTTACCTTCTGAATATTTGATGATCAATGTCAACATGTTCTGTTGAGTTGTGGGAGAGCACGTCTGTTGGATTAGACAAAATCAGAGGCTGGCAGTGTAAGATTACAATGTTGATCACGTTTCTGTCAGTTTTTGACTTTGTTGCCAAGTTATCAAGCTGCATTTATTGAAAGAGAGAGCGGCGTCCTAGGATCTAGTTTCTCTGTGTAAATGTGCGTGTACATGATTGATGATTGTTCAGTCGACTGTTTGCTGAATCTGCTCCCCCTGAACTGAGATCGTCTGGTTGTAGTTTAGCAGTAGCAGGCAGCAGTGAATCTTTGAATTTCTCCTGTGGTGTATGGTAAGGGATCAAAAGCTGAAAAAAAGACATGTAATGGTTGTATTAAGCATTGTTTCTCACCTCTAACGAGGAAGCACAATATCAGCAATCTACATTGTTACACTCTCCCCTCTCCATCAACAGCACAGAAATGAGTTACCCATGAAAATGCAGCATTTGCAGACTAACTGATTAGTTCTCATCCAAAAAGCCCTCTCCCCACTTAAGTGAAATATGTTTTTTCATTTTTTTCTTTATGTTCCTCCTCCACTGTATTTTTTTGTGATAAGCATCCAAGCAGGTTTATATTAGGACAAATGATGACAAAGTGGTGACTCATTCCTTTGCACATTGTTTGTGCACAAAACAAACACTTTTGCTTCATTAAATCTCAAGTTACCAGTGTTGAGTGCTGCCACACACACATCCGGTTTTACTGAATGTATGTATGTTTGTGTGTGGCAAGGTCCCCTGTGTTTCATACCAGCCCCAGTTAGTTGTGCACAGTCTTATCTACGTGCACTCTGAATACATGGACTGTAAAGACTGTATTTCCAGGCTTAGCAACAGTGAATGTGGAGGTGGAGCTCAACAAACGAGGCAAATTAAATGATTAGAGGCCAGCTCTTATCTTTTGTTGAAGCTGATTCTGATGTTGATAATGGCAAATATTAACAATCTATATATTTATATTTATCAACCCTAGATATAAAGAAAGTGTAAACCATGTTATAAACATAGGAAACTGAACGATAGACATGTTATTAAATACATAATATAACAGTAACTGTCACAAATTGAGGATACAAATACAAACAGTTTTAACTGAAAACTATGAATAAATATTACATGCAGTTGTATTGCAGGTTGTTTTGAATAGATGTCATCATACATATTGATGCCAGTACATTATGCCAGTCATGCATTGGTAAAATGTGCATTGGCTAGACTCTCTTTGTGGTTGTTGATAGTGTACATGCACTTGCTTTAAGAGGTTATACAGTATATACTGATAGATATACTGTGTGTAAGTGTGCGCTTGCTTGTGTCAGCTTTCCTGCAGTAGCTGTGCAGTGTGAGTGGCTGAAGACTGTAAGTTACTGAATACAGGAGACAGACCTGACTCCTCTGATGCAGGGAGACCATGTCCTGCTCTGTGGGAGAGATAAAAGAAATCAGGGCAGGGATACATCTGCGTTGTCCCTCCCTCTCTCCCTCCTTCCATCTATCTCCTGTCTCTGTCTCAGCCGCTTCATCCTCTGTGTTTGACTCGAGTCTGAGGAATTACAGGCTCATTAATGACATTCAGTCTGTCCCCTTGACCACAAGAACATCTTATCTCTCCGACTTTTGTTTGGGTCTAGTTTTCTTTCAGTAGTATTGTCTTCCCACCTCCACTTTTTCTTTTATCATCTTTAATTTTTGGCACCGCGTCATCTCTTCATTTCCAGTCTATCTCAACTTTCTGTTTTGTAATCTTTTTTTAAATGGCTTTCTGATACCATCTCACAGCCTTTAAGTGTTTGCCCGTTTGAGCCGGTGAGATTTAGAGCAGGTCTCTGGGTCAGAGCCGTTCAGCCTGTTCATGGAGGCAATCACGCCATCCGCCCAAATAATGACTGCCATGAATCAACCCATGAATGAGACAGTCATTGGATTCAGCACCGTGGTCAGCACTTCTGCCTTTAACTAACCCTAGAAGTGGATGATAAAACTATAGTGGAGGCAGTTTGTGTTGAAATGAGTGTCACAGGTGCTTGCTCTTAGGTTAGAGCGACCTGAATGATTTGATTTGGTGGAGTGGAGGGGGGAGCGTTTCTTCCCTTGGTGGAGAATTCAATTTAATTGGCCACGTTTTGCATCACGGGGCACAAGTGCATAGCTGTGTTTTTTTATGAGGCAGATGCAGACCTCAGAGGAACAATGCTTTCTGACCCTTCCTGGAGCACCTATTCATCAACACTGTAATCTTTGCTTTAATGAGGGCGTGTTAATGTTTACTCTGTGAAGTGGAGGAAACAAACTGCCTGTTGTGCATTAGACGGAGGAAAACAGTAAACCGCTCCTCTTTTTGTTTGTTTGTCTGTGGAGGGGAAGATATGCTCTGAATATTTCATTGATTTTTACTGCGCTATAAGCTCAGATGAGTGAAAGTGCTGCCTTAAAACTTTTGACTTTTACAGGAGTGGGACTTTATTGTGCGTTAAAATTACAGTGGAAGAAGTTCCCTTAAAGGATCATTAGAGGAGCAGAAAAACAGAGCAGCTGAGGTAATTCTCTGTAGGAGCTCAAGAGCCGAACTTCTCTGATTCTTGGCCCAATAAGTAAAACCTCTCACTTTCTGGTCTACTCGATCGGCCAAATGATGTTCTGCTAACGCCCAGCACTGCTGATGATCTAACATCCAAACAGAAATTGGCATTTGCAAATTCTTCCAGAGTGTTCATCAAAGCCGTATTGAAATCCACCACTTCTGAAAGCTCAAAGTGTGCACAGATCATCTGAGATGAAACAGCAGAGATTGATTGAGAGAAATCCCCTAAGCTGCTTCTGCATCTGGTCTCCGCCACTCCGACTCTTGATCTGCAATGTCATTGAAGTTCCAGCGCTCCAAGAAAGCACTCAGGAAAACGACTGCAGCGGCTGAAAAAAAAAAAAAAGAAAAAGAAAAAGGCTGACATCACCTTCTGCTGTTTGATGAATAAATAAATGAATAAAGCAGGAGCAGCGGTGAAGGTGGACATTGCATGAGGAATTGGTTGGACAAGGCTATCCTTTATGAAAAGCTGTTATTTTATGGGGATAAGTGTGTCCGTGTGTGTGTGTGTGTGTGTGTGTGTGTTTGTGTCTGCATGAAGACAAAGAGCAAGGAGGGATGATGAAAATGCACATTTGACAAGCGTCTCAGTGGTTTGTGACAGGAGAGAGGTCATCGTATCCTCTGTGAGACTCATCTGTTGACGTCATTCACACATGCACACACACGCAAACAAACACACACCCAGACACACACACACGGACAGAGGGAGAGAGAAATAAATAATTTTTTTCTCTGCATAAACAATACACTCAAGCCAATCTGGGCACAGTCTGTATTCTTTCTTTCGGAGAAGAAAGCTGCCACAAAATACTGCATATGTGAACATAAACATGCAAAATGTTAATTAGGATAACAAAATAACTCTTTGTATTATTGTTTTTATGATTACAAAATGGTCAAACAAGTGTTCAAATGTTGAAAAAAAGTCAAGTCTTCAATCTTTAATCACCTGAATTCAAAATGAACAGTCCTGTGCAACAGGCCCGTCTCACTGTCCTGCTCCATCTCACCAATTTCACGACCTGTTACCCTGTTAGTGATCTAAGACGTTGTTGTTTGCTTTGCTAACACAGAGATGCAGAAACTGCCAGCCATACTGAACACTAAACACAAAACCATAACACCAAGACGCCTGACAAATAATGTGTGGCAGCTTTTTTGTATTCAGCATCACAGATAGAAAAATGGTGACTAAGGTAAGGCTGAGTACTGACTTTGTAAAATGCAAATGACTCACAGGAAGTAACAGTGAAATGTCACCATGAAGCAACACTACAAACTGAAGTGTAGTTAAGTATCAGGCTCATATAAACTCAAATGAATTACACTACATTAGCTGTAATTTGAGTTTTTGCTAAATGTCCTTCCTTTGCCTGACCAAGCAGTTAACCCAGTGAATAAACATTATCATGGCTGAACAGCGGCCAAAATAAGGCCCAAGTTGTAATCAACAACTTTCTCCTCAGACATCCTCCTAACCAATTAAATAGCCACATGTGATACACACACACACACACACACACACACACACACACACACACATTAGCAGCTGGGGATTAGCAGAGAAGACTGGGGGGCTAACACAGGAGGAATAAAAACAAATTATAGCAACAGGAGAATAGAAACACAGTCTCCATGCTGCACTGTAAGCAGTCACACTGCGCTTGTGTGGGCGGACTCACTGGCTTGAGGAACACAATAACTGACACCCCACGGTGCTCATTTGCCTGAAACAGTTGCACCGGCTGCTGTGTTCTGTGGTGCCTCTCTCAAAATCAGGCTTTGTCTTTCTGCTGAGTTGATATGTTACTAAAAAAGGAAAAAAAAAAAAGGAAAGACGTTAAGAAACGTGTGTCTTGCTCTCGTTCGCCTTATTGTTGTGTGATGCTGCGAGGATGCTGCTGATGCAGCACTGGTCGCCTTTTTTACTCTGTCGGCCTTTTCACTTCATTTCATCTTCTCTTCCATCTCAGACGTTAATGCACCGAGCAGTAGCATTGTTTAGCCTCCGCTCATAAGCACAACACATTTACCTCCACACAAAGAACAGTATACAAATGCCTTGGAATGAGGCTGTCCCACTTTCTTTGTCGCCTTTGTTGGTGTCTTGTCT